>JANRFK010005987.1:25253451-25274239 GCA_030068395.1 Apalone spinifera | reverse complement strand
GAAATCTCCTGTAGAGGCTCTACAGTCTTTACAGTAAGGTCAAGGTGAAATGAAGAGAGACAAATTGTGTTTCTCATATATAAACAGAAGTTGCTTCTAAAAGCCCAGAACTAGGAAGAAGGAGGAAATGTTCAGGATTTAAATGCTTTGTTTTTCTGATAGGAGCAGATGGGAAGATCCTGGAACAACTTACTGATGCAGCTAAGAAGTTAATGGCTGTGGCTGACTCTGTTTGTGTAAATGTTGCTGACAAGCTCTTGAATGGAAATATCCTAGTGAAACATTTGGAGCTTATTATAAAGCACAAGAAACAATTTATTTGCATATGGGAATTACGTAAGTGTACATGTTTGTATTTTAAAAGGAGAGGGGCTCTCGGGCTATTTTGATCATTCCGGAGGAGTTTTATATGATGCTTCCAGCTCCGTGTTTTTTCATTAGGTGATGTCACTACTGATGTGTAGCAGCCTGTTTCATTTTTTGAGGAAATGAGTACACTCCATAAGATGGGATTTTTTTTGTTGTTGACTGTTGATAATTTTCATTTCAGAGCGCAAATATCTCTCACCCGAACAGAAAAACTACCAGCAGCATGATCTTGAAAAAGTGCTAGCATGGAGGACAGAAGAAATAATCTTGCTAAAGGGAGAGAGAAACTGGGTTGGAACCCTTCTGGATATGTGCAGGAAGGTGCAGGCTTTTATAAAAGGTACGTGCTTTTGGGGACCTCTTTGAAGTGAGATCTTTGAGGGTTTCCAGTTGAGATGATTTTGTTCATTAATTACGGGGTTGAACAAAAAGTGGGGAATGAGATGAGCAAGAATTGGGGAGAGGAGGCTGAAAAAAAGTCAGTCAAGAAACTTGCAGTAGGGAGAGCAGGAGAGGTGTGGGTTTACTTCCCGATACGAAGTGATACTTTTAGGAGTCTCAGAGGCTGATTATTTTATTTTATTTTTTTTTAATGGCACTGAATCATTCAGTGTCTGGCCACAAGAGCTGGAATCTGAGAACAGGGTAAAAGAAGTTGTCAACTGATCCTTGACTTTCTTTGTTTAAAGTGGACATTGCTGAAGTTGAGCAGAAGTACCATGAAAATTTGGACTCCAAAGAACTGGCTGAGGTTGTGGATGTGAGACAACTGAACTCACTCATGGAGGGCACTCTAGAAACATATTACAACCTGAGCCCAGAGCTGAAGAAGGTGGCTCAGACAATGCACACTTTCAAGGACAGTTACATCTTCCAGCTCTGCTGGGAGAGGGCCACCCAAATGATGGTGGAGGAAGACGAGGAGTGGGAAGGGCAGATTATTCCTATCTCGGATCTTGGTGAATTTTTCTCTCCTTGTTATCGTGAATATAGGAGATTGTATAACGATCTGAAATCCGGAACGCTCACATTTGCTGATGTTGACTCCATATTCAGGGATTTTACAAGCCAGTATGAGCAGATCAGAACTGACCTGCAAATCATGTGCGAGCTGGACCCAGTAGACAACAGAGAATGGATAGGACAACGGCTTCAGCAAATCCAGCAGTACCACGAACTACACTTAGCTTTTGACTCTGCTAAGGTCATTGCCAAGGTCAGAGAGGGCTTAAACCTCTCAGGTGATTTCAGAATCCTGGAGGTGTTGTTGAACTTTGTAAGTATTTCACTTTAAACCATTTGCAGTACAGACGTGGCTTAGGAAGACATTGTAAATCTGAACCATGTTGTGAAGTCTTTTCTCTCCATGCCAGGGTTCACATTTGGAAACGTGCAGTCTCCTTTAAAATAATAAATGTTTTGCACAGATCTCAAAGCACTTGACAGAGGTGACTGAGTATTGTTATCCCATTTACAGGTCAGGTAGATAAGGTGCACAGAGGTGAAATGACTTGTTCTAGGGAACACTGGGTCAGTGGGCAGAGACTCCCAGCCCTGAATTCAATCTGTTAGACTGTAGCTGCCACAGGGTGTGATTTAATATTTGATGCTTCTGTTTCCGGTGTGGGACTAGGGGAAATGATAGTAAAGGGGCTCTTCCTTCTTTCTACCCGGAAGATGTTATGAGTGGCCATTACTAAATTAGTCTATAAGGTGCCACAGGACTCCTCGTTGCTTTTGCATTATTAAATTGTGGATTTTGCTGATCCACTTACACCATTTGTCTTGCAGACAAACAGTTTTGAATCCTTTAAGGAAAAAAACCTGGACTCCATCAGCCCCGCTCTGATGCGCGCTAAGGAATGGCTGCAGGAGATCACAGAGCCCCGTCGTTTGTGCCTCGAGGAACTCGCGCTCAGGAGAGACTTTGTTAACTGGGTCAAAGAGGCTCTGGAAGGTAAAATAAGTCTCCCTGCCCCCCACCCGCTTTGCTTGGGAATTGGACAGGAAAAGGCACAAGTGATGTCCGGGGGAGGCTGTCTTGGGGTTATAGGTGGTTCTGACCCATCTGGTAACCATGTTAAACTGAGGTGGAGCTGACCTATCTCATGCTGAGAGGTATGAGTAGCTCTTATATGTGTTGGTTTGAAAGGAGCTGTGTTGTGGCCAATTTGATACTTTTGGAAGAATTTGCTGGATCCTGGCACACTGTCTGATATCGCTGCTCGATATCAGAGATTGTAGCGCTGATATATTTGGTGCAAGTTGGTCATTCTTTGAGAGAACAAAGGCCATGTTAATAATAAATAATAGGAATGGCCTCAAAATTCTCCATCCATCAGGCCAGGTACTTACTCTTCCCTGCCCACAGGTAGAGAGTTCTGCTTCCTTCCCTGCTGTTGCTCCATCCCACAGTTGCTTGTTAGAAAAGGAGGGACTCAGGATGTGGGTAATGCGGAGGGACCACCCTGGGAAGCTGTCATGAGTTAGAGCTTGCAGCAGAAGGGGGAGAGGTCTGCATTCAGATGCTTCTAGGGGATGATTTTATAGACTCCTTGGCTTAAGCATCCTGGCATCTTGTTGCAGAAAGACAATAAATGAATTGTGGAACCCCGTTGTCCATTTCCCATAGACATCAATGAGCTGAAGGTGTTTGTGGACCTGGCCTCCATCTCAGCAGGCGAGAACGACATGGATGTGGATCGCGTGGCCTGTTTCCACGATGCTGTGCTTGGCTACTCCTCCCTGCTCTATGAGCTGAAGCGAGAGTCAGGCTTGGAGGCGTTCATGCAGTGCCTGAAGAAATTGTGGAAAGCCCTGGAAAGTGATATGAATCTCCCCAAGAAACTGGTAACTCCTACACTGATGATCCCTCAGTTCGTCTTGTTCTCTCCAGCTTTTATAACATGGCTGGGGAAGGGACGCACAGACTAGTGCTCCTGTGTGCTGTAGAGGGGCATGGAGATGCAGCTCTTTAAAATACACGTTTCTGGCTTAGTTAACCGAAGCAGAGAGACCCTGGGCCAAAGCTGGAGCTAATTCATCCCAGTGTACCTATGTGCAACAAGAAGCTTTAGAGCAGTGCATACACTTCTCTCTCGCCTGAGCGGCCATTGATTAAGAGTTGGTATTCTTTGGGGTAGGGATATAATAGGGTAACCATTTAAATGGTTAACTGATAAGCCTGGGCTTACTGGTTATTGTTAATAGTTACATGCAGGCTCCCAGCCCTGCTCCCAGGGAGCTGGCTGCCACCCTGTGCTGCTGCCTTTATATCATAGCCTGCAGTGTGGGGCAGCAGCCAGCGCCCCGGGAGCAGAGCCAGCAGGTGGGAGCTGGTATATGTCAGGAGCAGGCTTAAAAGCTAGCTTCCGGCATGCACTGTAAACTTTATACTGCAGAACCCACAGCACAGCTGGCTCTCTGGGAGTGGGGCCGGCCAGCTCTGCTCCCGGGGAGCCGGCTGTGCTGCAGGCTCTGCAGTATAAGTTCTATACTGCAGAGCCCACAGAATGTAACCACTGAGGTTAGCTAATTAACTGCTATTTAACAGCTCTACTTTGGGGTGTAACAGTCATTTCCTTTTGCTGTCTGCTCATTTCATTTCCCTACATGTCAGCCTTGAAAAACTCTCGTGCCCAGCTTGTTGCTGGGAGATTATTATGTGACCTTTTCCTCCCTTGCCCATGTGGGCCACTCTGCCCCAGAATCTCTGTGGGCAGGCCAGTCTTCAGGGTGGTCTCGCTGTGTGAACTGGCAGACAAAGAGAAGGAGTGAAGCTGAATGATGGCTTCCCTCTTCTCCCGGTAGCGTGATTCGGCGCGACATTTGGAATGGCTGAAAACGGTGAAGGAGAGCCATGGGTCCGTGGAACTGTCCTCTCTATCGTTAGCAACTGCCATCAACAGTAAAGGCATCTACGTCATCAGAGCACCGCCAGAAGGCCAGGTAAGACTCGGCTTACCTGCCTGCTGGATGCACTGTCCCAGTGGTCAGAGCCTTTTTGCCCCATCTGTCTCAGTGCAGCTATCCTGACCGGCTAACTTTCATAGAATCATAGAGCTGGAAGAGACCTCAGGAGATCATCAAGTCCAGCCTCCTGCTCAAGGCAGGACCAATCCCAACTAAATCAACCCAGCCAGGGCTTTGTCAAGCCGAGACTTAAACACCTCTAGGGATGGAGATTCCACCCCCCTCCCTAGGTAATCCATCCCAGTGCTTCCCCACCCTCCTAGTGAAATAGTTTTTCCTAATGTCCAACCTAGACCATTGTAACTTGAGACCATTGCTCCTTGTTCTGCTTTACAGTGCAGTCACTGCCAAAGAGCACTGATCCTACACAAAGCCGGGCTATCTGCGACAGTATTGAAAGTGATTTTGTCTTGTCTCCAATGGCAATTACACGGTTTTCAGTGCCAGTTCAGGGACGCCTGTGGTGGGAAAACTTTTTTCTAGTGACAGTTTGGCTCCGTAAAGTAGCCAAAGTTATTGTGTAAAAGTAGAAGCATCTGACAAAAATAATTTAGGGAGGCTAAAGGCTTTTTCTATCTCATCCACCCTGTGGCTACAGATTTCTTCTCCTGTCGATCGCTAACACCTTTTGCTTTCTCAAGGTACTCATCCTTTGTTTCCTAGGGAACTGTAGCTCTCTCCTCATCTTGTCCAGCCTCTTTTATGATGTGGCCCTGATGCCTGCCCTCTGTGTTCTCTGTTAGAGGTGGCAAGGCAGGAAAGCTCTCCACAGCTGTTCATAAGCATTGGATACACTGATGAAAAGGAAAACAAAATGTGTGTGTGCTCATGCTTAGTATTCCTTGGCAGGTTTCTCTGGACACTGTCCTGCTCCTCAGCCTTCCGGAGAGCCACGGGGATAGTGAAGAGATGCGACAGTACTCACTGGAGGAGCTCAGGGAGCTGCTGAACAAGCTGATGCTGATGTCCGGAAAGGGAGATCAGGGCATGGAGGTGGAAACGTTTTCTGAGGTCAGGTTTCAATAGCTGCTTTCCACATTCAAGTTGTTTCCCAGTCTCCAGGGGCTGGGGTTAGACTCTAACCTTACAACGTTGGTTTCTAATGCTTGTGGTGAAGCTCCGGTTTTGCCTCAGAGGTTCACCGTGACCCTCAACGTAGCCTCTCTCCCTTTCTGGAGGCGAGGGTCACAGCCTATTGAGCCACCTTCATCACAGCTCAGTCCGTGGGTTTGGTGTGAGGACCTCTTTAGTCTGTCTTCCCTCTCACGTTGTGCGTCTGTGGTGGTGTGGAGGAACCTGGCCCCGCCCTCTACTCTAGGTTCCAGTTCAAGGACCCTTCTGGGAGCGGCAAAAGGTAGTTTTTCCTCCGCTACCAAAGCTATAGCCCTGCCCTGGACCATTTCCCCAAACAACCTGTCTCAGCACCTTGCTCTTGGTACCTGACCACACTCGCCTTCCATGACGCACGACCTTCCTCCCAGCTCCTCACCAGCCACCCACCCTGAATAGGAACCTTTTAATCTTGTCCTAGCTGGTTCTTAGTGGGCTCCAGCAGTCTTATGGTGTTGGCCTGCCTTTGAATTGGTTCTAGCACATTCCCGATTGCTCTGCTGCGCAGCCCCTGCCCTGCTTACTAGGGAAATGATTCATTCCATGGCCAGTATCTTACCTTCCACCACACTCCTGCAGCCATGTGGTCTGGGTCTGTCACGCACGTGATTAACATTAAAGTTGCAGAGACAGGATGGGCTGCTTGTCTCCCCTATGACTCCTGTTTGAATGTGGACCAGATTGGTGTGGGAACTGGGGGTGTGTTCCCCAGCTCTTGAGCCAGAGTGAAGTAAGTTGGCAGGTCTCATTTCAGTCTGTAGCATCCAGCTGTCCACATAACATCTGGTCCTCTTGTTGGCTCTGCCAGCAGAATGGTCCAGGTTTGAATGGGTCTGTACAGACTGAAGTTCTCTCTGGTTCCATGGGGGCTGCTCTGGTGGGCCCCACGGGGCAGGAGCAGCCCCTTGCCTGGGGCGGGTGGGGAGTTGCCCCAGACCCTACCAGTTAAAGGGTGAGGCTTGATGGTTAACTTTCTACATCCCTAGTAATCACTGCAGGACAGCTGTGAATCCCATTGGGGCTCTCCATCTCTAGGATTGTCAATTCAGGCACCATTTATTAGAACCCAAACTCTGTCCCTTTCCCTTTTAATTAAAGCTAACTGTTGTTCCACAGCTAGGAGGAGGCATCGTAGCCTCAACAGTCCCTGTTATAAATGGAAGTTTATAATACTTAGCTAGATGACATATGAAGGCTACTTACACTACAGATTGCAAAGCTACTGTTCTGCACAGCATAATGCAATCTTACTGTCTCCCACACAGGTGTTTTCCAATGTCCAGAGACTTGCACAGTCCTTTATAGACCTTTACTCAGCTGGGAACATGCTCTTCCGCTCCTGGATTGCCAACGTGTACTGCTCACCCACGAGTGAGGTGTGCATTAGCATGGACTTCCATTTGAAACTTGTCCCAGAGCTTAGTGGAACGGGGAACACGACGATGATGCTCCTGGACCTCTGCAGGAAGATGGAGACATTCCTAGAGAAATGGAAATGCTTCATGGCTGAGAAGCGATCTCAGTACTTTTACCTGAACTATTATACCTCTGAGCAGTTGGTTTACCTCTGTCGAGAACTTGGAATGCAGCAGCCCAGTGAGAATGCCTTAATGATGCTCTCGTTCGTAAAACACCACTGCACCAGACAGGATGTGTATAAGGTCTCCAAAGACGTGGTGTCTGACCGATCCAGGAAGAATATTTCTGACGTGCTGGAGCTGCTGTGCAGTGAGAGACCCCTGACCATGCAACTGGAGCAGATCTGGGTCTCTTACGTAGAATGCATGAGCTCGTTCCTGCCGGACTGCTGGGATATTGATACGCTCGGCAGTTGTTTGGCGAGTCTGGCGGCTCTGGAGAAGGAACGTGTCTTTCGAGTTCTCCCCCAAGGCCTGCATGTTGGCAGGCCCAACCTCATCATCTGCCCTCGGTCTGACATGCTGGCTTCGGCCCTGGCCATCTACATGCACAGTCCACGCCAAGCCCTGCCCACTTACGATGAGGTGCTCCTGTGCACCCCCCAGACCAGCTTTGAGCAAGCCGGGCTCTTCCTGCGGCGTTGCCTCACACTGGGCTACCCCGGGGAGAAGGTTTACACCATGCTCTTTGCAGACGAGCTGAGCTACGACGTCAGTTATGGGCTGGAGAAGCTGTTCCAGAGCCTGTCCCGACAGAGCCACCGGGAGAAGTACCGCCTCGTGATCTTGTGTGACTGCGAGAGAGAGCACAGCTACCTCCCGTCAGTCTTCAGCCAGTACAAAGTGCACATGGTCCCCCAGGAACCCTTGAAGGACGTCCAGACCTACCTGAGGAACCACTACCAAGTCCCACGGCCCGCAGGGTCCGCAGCGTCCGTGTTCCGCGAGAACATGTGTGTTGGGATTGTGGCCTCCAAAAGAGCTGGCGTAGGTAAGCTGCCCTCTGGCAGGAGGTTTTGAAATGCTGGGGTGTAGCTGGATGTGGCGGCCCTTCTGGAGCCATATCCAGAGCAGAGCAACTGAGGCAGTGTGGGGCCCTCCCAGACACACGGTGGGGGAGCTCATATCTATTCAGTTGTCGAGCTTGTGCTGAGGTCCTCTTCGGGTCTGTCTTTCAGGCTTTGGCCATCATTCTAAGATCACGTACGCTTAATCCTCCGTACTCTGGGTGTCCCTAATCCGGGAACACCGTGGTACGGAGGAGGCGGCGGCTCTGTGCGCTGCCATTCCCCCCATCCAGCTGTGATGAGCCGTGTGATGAGCCACTTCCCCAGAGGCTTTCCCCACCACTCCCCTTGCTGTGTGGGGGTTAATGCCTGGGAGCATAGTGCCATAAGGGCAGCAGGTAAGCGCCCATCCCCCTCACAGCCAGGCCTCTTAGCATCCTCCCTGGCCTGGCAAAATCTTTAATTTGGCATATCTGGTTTCCTAGGATTGCCGGATTAAAGAGGTGCCAGTGTGTTAGATTGTGCTTTCAAAACAGGATGTGTGGGACTTCTGGGTCCTGGCTTCTCTCCCAGCCTGGCACCAGTGGATTTTGCTTTTCTGCATGTGCTGTCAGCAGTTCAGACTCCTACAGGAGCCCTGTGACCAGGCCTTGATGCTTTTAGGTGCCCTGCTGCACGGCTGTCTGGGCAGTGCCCTAACAGAGAGAGGGAGGTTCGCATCCAGGATGAAAAATGCCTGCATTCCTGTGAGGAAGTGATCAGAGCTGAGTGGACACATGTATGCCCTTGGGATAGAAATGGGAAGCTCAGGGCAGCGCTTCCAGAGAGGCAGCCATGGCTTCACTGGGGGGCCATGATTTTCGGCTGCACTCCTTTCCCTTCCTGTTGGTGCAAGGGGTGGGAATGCAGCAGGTCCATAGCTGGTGCAAAGCAGTTAATTGGTGCAGAGCAGGAATAGCAGCTAGGATAAATGGACACAAGTCAGACATTTTCATCTGCCTGGGCACTCACTGAGGGACTTAAAAGTAATTGTTCTACAAAGGAATTTCACAAGCCAACTACAGAGAGACTGGGGAACTGGCCTTCATATGCAAATTTGACACTCTCTCATGGCTTGAACAAATACTTGAACTGGATGGGCCATTATGAAACCAGCTTTCCTTATAGTCAACACCCCATTGACATCAAAAGCTAAGTATGGGACACTTCCAGCCCATTCAATTGGCCTCACTAACACTGACACTACAATTGACAGGTAGGGTCCAGTCTAGACTACACCGCTCTGTGGGACAGAGAGATGTAGATTAGGCACGTCAAAATTGCTAATGAAGCGGGGATTTAAATATCCTGCGCTTCATTAGCATAAACAGGCTGCTGCTTTTTTTCGAAACAGCACTTTTTCGAAAAAAAGCGGCAGTCTAGATGCGGATCTTTTGAAAAATAAACCCTTTTTCGAAAGACTGTGTAAACCTCATTTTATGAGGGATAAGGGATCTTTCGAAAAAGGGTTTATTTTTCAAAAGATCCGCGTCTAGACTGCCGCTTTTTTTGAAAAAAGCTCAGTTTCAGGAAAAAAAAGCGGTGGCAGTGTTTATGCTAATGAAGCGTGGGATATTTAAATCCCCGCTTCATTAGTAATTTCGATGTGCCTAATCTACATCTCTCTGTCGACAGAGAAGTGTAGTCTAGACACAGCGGTACTCTTTCCCTTCCCCCCCCACCCCCTTTTTCTATTATACATTGAGTTCCTGCCCTTTTCTCTCCGCTGTGCTCCTCTGAAGAAGTGGGTTGTGCCCACAAAAGCTCATGATACTGCACATATATTTGTGTTAGTCTGTAAGGTGCGACAGGACTACTTGTTTTTTAAAGTTACAGACTAACACGGCTGCTCCTCTGAGACATTCTCTGATCTGACTGGGGCTGACATGGAACCAGCCAAAAATCTAGGAACTGCAACCAACTCCTTCTGGGTCCCCTTTCCATCAGTTCACCCAGTGGTAGCTGAGTCCTAGTCACTGGCCATTGGGTTTTATGTCCAAAAGCCTACAGGAGAGGAAACTTAAGGCCCCTTTACATAGCTACAGAGCATCCCCGTATTAGTCGCCTCGGTATACATCCGTTCCGCATGAAAGTTGTTGACACTTGTAGGAACTGATGCATCATAAGTCCTCCCATTCCCTGCTTTTAAGTTGCACAAATCTCCCCTCCCCCAATTTTCGCAAATGCAAGTCAACCGTGGGAAAAAAAAATTCCCCTCTTTAAGCTGTTTCACTATAAGTCCAAGTTTTTTTGGAATGTACCTTGGACTTACAGCAAGGACGGCCTGTACTTTGAAGCCTCTCTGCTGCCTGCCTTACATGGGACTATGTTCTTAGAGGTCATGCTGTCTGGGAACAGACAATAGTTTGTGTAAGTCCTAATGAAAAGATCATGAATAGCAACATCTTTCTCACCAGGCTTCTCAGTGGATTCCAGCAGTATGGGCAAAGCCATTGTTCAGTGGTAGGAAACTGCTTCACCTCAGACCCTGAGCCAACAACTGCATATTCAGGCCTTTCCTCCTCTTCAAATAGATTCTTAGACCAGCTCTACACTAGACCTGAAAGGTCAGGTTAAGATGCACAAGTCCAGCTATGTAAAATACATAGGTGGAGTCGGCTTATCTTAAGTTGATCTTGGCACCATCTTCACAGTGGGAGGTCTGGCTTTCCTTACTCCTTGCAACTGCGAGGAGAACCAGCACTGACCAGAGCTGCCCTCAGCATTCGATTTAGCAGGTCTTAACTAGACCTGCTAAATTGAACGCCAGAAGATTGATTTCTGGCATGGCAAGTGGAGAGATGGCCTCAGAAAAATAATCAAGAGGCAGACTGAATTTAGGAAGCAGCTGTCCATTTTTTCCAATTTGGTGGTCCACCTTTTTTCTATATATTCTTGCTTTTCTGGTTCTTTACTTAAAATTAACGTCCTTTTTAAAAATGATGACAGGAAAATCTCTCTATGTGAAGAGACTACATGAAAAGCTGAAGACAAAACTACCTGATATGAGAGAGCTTCCAAACACCATCCGGCTGATTGAACCCCACGTAGATGAGGGCAAAGTGCTGAAATCTCTCCTGCCTTTCCTGCGCTGGCAGCACCAGCAAAAACCCATGATCTTCCATTTTGACATTACCTCCTCAGTGAGTACATCACAACTTCCCCTTTCGTGAAGGGTGTTCGGTATCTTTCAAAAAGTTGTTCCTTTAAAACTTACCTCTTTTTCCTAAATGAGGCATTTTATTAGGAGATGTTATTTCTAATCAAAGAACAGTTCAGCATTGGTAGTATGAGGGAAGTATATAGGTTTGGAAGGATTAAATTTGTATTAGTAAATGTCGGTAAACTTATATTTCACTGTACAGTCACGCAAACTGATGAAGAAATATTTCTACAGTAATAATTAGAATTTACAGATAAGGCAAAGTAAGGAAACAACTGCTTGAGAACTTAGTGTAAAAATCCAGTGAGTCAGGCTTTGGAATTAGGCTGATTACCAGTGGACACTAGCAAATGAACAGCAAAACCAACTATGTGATTTGTTAATTTAAAGTTGTTTGTATATTTTGATATGTGATGTCAACAGTTTGTGCTTTAATGGTTTATAAAGGTTTAGGTTTCTGAATCTAAACATCTACCAGCATTAATTAATTTTGACTCCCTCTATAGTTTTCTGCAACTAGATAATATCAATGTTTATATTTAATAATTTTAAATATTTTATCTAGCTTATCTATAAATACACGTATGGGTATTGATATTATCCATATACGTCTGTGTATATCAAATTCTGCCAAGCCTAGAAATTTCTCTCTCCTCATTCTTTGTTCTAATATGTCTCTGATAATCTCTCAGGTGCAGAGTGGAATTCCAGAATTTCTCTTCAAGCTGTTAGTTCTACAGTATCTGACAGATACAGAGGGAAACATGTGGCTACGCCTGCCATGCCATTTGTATATTGTTGAAATTCTCGAAGTATCCCCAGCACCTAAGAAGCCAGGCAGATTTGTATGTATATGTACATATGCTGTTTCTTTACATCTGTCCCTGGTCTGTGAGGTTTTGTCTTACTCGTATTTACTGAGAGCTCTTTTATGCGGTGATGTAATACAGATCCCTCATATTTTAATTTATTGTAATGCATTGCGTGTCTTCAGTCCAAAGTGCTATTATAAATGTTCCTGCTTTACACGAAGTGCATCCAACAGGCCTGGGGGCTGGATCCAGCCCGCCCAGCAGATTAGCAGAGGTGGATTCGTACAGCCAGCGGCCTGTGTTCAGCTGCTCCTTCCTCCATCTTGCTCCATCCTGCAGCTGAGCTGCTCCCAGGATTCGCCTGCTAGCTGTGCGGGGTGGTGGTGGAGGACAGGTGGAGGGAAAATGGGAGTGCTGAAGTCAGGGTGTCCCTCTGCCTCTTCCACTCTCCCCCCCACTCATTCTCTCTGTGTCTGTCTCTCCTCCCCCTACCCCATTTCTGCAGAGAAGGGGAGGCAAGAGATGATAGCCCAGGACAGCGTTCTCTGTCTTAAAGAGACAGCATGTGGCTTCTCTCAGAAACTTGCCCAGCAGCAGTCAGTATGTACACACACACACTGTGTCACTGTCTTTCACACCCAGTCTGTGCCACATACACACTCTCTCCTAGTCTCTGTGCCACACACACTCAGTCTGTGTCATAGTCTGTGTCTCGCATACAGAGTGTGTTTTTTTTTCTCTCTCTCTCTAGCCTCATCCTTTCCGCCCAATGCCCCACGTCTTCCAGGGGGGCTTGGAGCCAATTCATGACAACATACCAAAATTGATGAAGTGCCCCTCCCCCCGCGAAAATCATTGCCCTCCCCAGCATACAACAATTAAAGCCACCCAGATTTCCTCAATTCACTCACCACTAAATGCTACTTCATGCTGGCTGTATGACGCAGCTTGCACTACACCATTTGCGTAGTAAGAGAAATACCAAGTCTGAACTCTTAAACTTTATCTTGGAGTATTTGTTTCTGAATGTAAATTCAGACAGAGTTGGGGAGAAGGGGAGATGACTGAAATGGCTCTCTCTGAGAGATGGCATTGGACCAGGAGGGAGGCAGTACATGTGGAGAGGGAATATATGAGGAATTTCTATTGCAGCTACACTCGCGTTCTGTATACCCTGCTCTTCACTTTTATTAAGTGCCCCAGCTGTGTAACTCTGCTGTAGCTAATCAGTCCTGCCAAAAAAGGGAGTCCACACTCTGCAAGCACATGTAAAAGAAACAGCATGAGAAGATTAAGGCTACAACCTTACACAGGTTTGTTTGTTCCCTCCTCTTACAGATGGCACATGGACAGAAGTATAATTTCCTTGATGTGTTCCCCAAAATAACATGCAAGTCTCCCAAAGAAGTGCTGGATATGGATATGGAAAGAGATCCCTCTCTGTGCTACACAGAACCTGGCATGGATCAGAAGGAGTTCTGCAGTGAGGCCTTCCAGAGACCTTTCCAGTACTTGAAACGATTTGACCGTGGGGACAACCTTGATATGTTCTGCTATGAAAAAGGCTCTGTTGAAGGGAGCCCAGTGGAGTGTCTACAGCTGTTCCTGATACATTGTGGGGTGATCGATCCCACCTGGTCAGAACTGCGAAACTTTGCTTGGTTTCTGAATGTTCAGCTGAGAGACTGTGAAGCATCTGTTTTCTGTAACCCTGCCTTTATCCAGGACACACTGCAGGGTTTCAAAAATTTTGTGGTCACCTTCATGATTTTAATGGCCAGGGATTTTGCAACGCCCTCACTAACCATTTCTGATCAGAGTCCAGGGCGACAAGTTTTTGACATGGAAGGAGTCACAGAAGAGGATCTTATTCCTTTCCGCATTCGGAAAAAGTGGGAGTCTGAGCCCCACCCATACATTTTCTTTAACGAAGACCGCATATCCATGACGTTCATTGGCTTCCATCTGCAGCCCAATAATAATGGCGGCATTGATGCCATTAATCCCACGACTGGCAACATCATCAAGAAAAATGTAATGACCACACAGCTGTATCAGGGATTGGTACTACAGAGAGTTCCCTTCAATATTAACTTTGATCAGTTGCCCAGAAGTGAGAAGCTAGAGAAACTGTGCATGGTTTTGGGAATCCAGTGGCCAATGGATCCTGATGAAACCTATGAGCTCACCACAGACAATATACTCAAGATTTTTGCTATTGAGATGCGATTCAGATGTGGCATCCCGGTTATTATCATGGGGGAAACCGGCTGTGGGAAAACGAGGCTTATAAAATTTTTGTGTGAGCTGCGCAGGAGTGGCGTGGATGCAGAGAACATGAAACTTGTGAAAGTTCACGGAGGCACAAGCGCGGAGATGATCTATGCCAAGATCCGGGAAGCTGAAAACGTTGCCATCTGCAATAAATGGCAACATCAGTTTGACACGATCCTGTTTTTTGATGAAGCCAACACGACTCAAGCTGTTGGCAGTATCAAGGAAGTTTTGTGCGACCGTACAGTTGAAGGGCAGCCTTTGGCCAGCAGCTCAGGTTTGCAGATCATAGCAGCGTGCAACCCTTACCGTAAGCACACCGAAAAGATGATTCAGCGCTTGGAGTCCGCTGGTCTAGGCTACCGTGTAAAAGCAGAAAAGACCAAAGATAAGCTTGGCTCCATTCCACTGCGGCAGCTTGTATACCGTGTCCATGCCCTGCCTCCAAGCATGATCCCTCTGGTGTGGGATTTTGGGCAGCTGAACAATATCACTGAGAAAAGCTACATCCAGCAGATCGTACAAAGACTCACTGAGTCGATACAAATATCTGCAGCTGAAATTGGGGTGGTCACAGATGTGCTTTTTGCCTCTCAGACTTACATGAGAGGAAGAAATGATGAATGCAGTTTTGTCAGCCTCCGGGATGTGGAGCGCTGTGTGGAAGTTTTGAAGTGGTTTTACAGCCACAGTGAGCTTCTGCTAAATAATTTAGAGCAGTATGTGGCAAAGGAGAGGCTTGATAAATGTGACATACAGAGAAACAGAGTCATCTGGTCCTTAGTACTTGCAGTCGGTGTTTGCTATCATGCATCTCTGGAGAAGAAAGAGTTGTACAGAAGTGTTGTCTGTAAGTACCTTCCAAAACCTTATGATAGCCAGAAAGGGATTCTGGAAGAAATCAGCCTAATGCAGGATCTGTTCTTGAGTGGTGCACCTCTGAGAAAAACCATAGCAAGGAACTTAGCCTTGAAGGAAAACGTCTTTATGATGGTCATCTGCATAGAGCTTAAAATCCCTCTGTTTCTTGTTGGAAAGCCTGGGAGTTCCAAATCCCTTGCCAAAACCATCGTGGCTGATGCCATGCAAGGGCAGGCTGCTCATTCTGATCTTTACAGGGAACTGAAACAGATCCATCTGGTGTCTTTCCAGTGCAGTCCCCACTCCACTCCTGAGGGAATCATTGGCACCTTCAAGCAGTGTGCTCGTTTCCAGGATGGAAAGAACTTGCAGGAATATGTCTCTGTGGTGGTGCTTGATGAGATTGGGCTGGCAGAAGACTCTCCAAAAATGCCCCTGAAGACTCTGCACCCGCTCTTGGAAGATGGTTGCATTGATGATGATCCGCTTCCTCACAAAAAGGTTGGTTTCGTTGGGATCTCCAACTGGGCCCTAGATCCCGCCAAGATGAATCGAGGTATCTTTGTATCACGTGGCGATCCCAGCAACAAAGAGCTCGTAGAAAGTGCAAAGGGGATTTGCTGTTCCGACCGCATCATCCTGCCGAGAATTGAACGCTACTTTCCCATCTTCGCAGATGCGTATGAAAAGATTTGCAAGACCCAAGACAGGGAGTTCTTTGGGTTACGTGACTACTACAGCCTCATAAAAATGATTTTTGCTCTGACTAAGACCTCAAAAAGAGAGCCCACGCCTCGTGACCTAGGACAGGTTGTTCTCCGTAACTTTAGTGGCAAAGATGACATAGATGCCTTGGACATATTTATGTCTAGGATCCCAAAAGAAGGAGAAATGCACACTGACGATGTCAGCACCATTGATCTTGTCTGGCAGAACATTTGCAGTGACAGTGAAGATGGTGAGTGCAGATACCTGCTAGTATTAACTGAAAATTATGCTGCACTGCAGATCCTCCAGCAGGCTTTTTTCATCAAAAGACATCAACCAGAGATTATCTTTGGCTCCAGCTTTCCCAAGGACCAAGAATACACCCAAATATGCAGGAACATCAACCGTGTGAAGATCTGCATGGAAACTGGGCAGATGGTGGTCCTCCTCAACCTGCAGAATCTCTATGAAAGCCTGTATGATGCCCTCAACCAATATTATGTCTATCTTGGTGGCCAAAAGTACGTTGATTTGGGTTTGGGGACCCATCGCGTGAAATGCAGAGTGCACCCCAAGTTCCGTTTGATTGTCATCGAAGAAAAAGAGGTTGTATACAAACACTTTCCCATCCCACTGATCAACAGGCTTGAGAAGCACTACCTGGATATTAATACCGTCCTGGACAAAAGGCAAAGAGACGTTGTGGAGGGGCTAAAGAAGTGGGTGGATGACTTCATAGCAGTAGATACAGAGAAGTACCTCCGAGGCAGGCAGGAATATAGCCCTTCTGACGTCTTCATTGGTTACCACTCTGATACGTGTGCCTCAGTCGTCCTGCAGGTGACTGAGAAGCTGAAGCAGCAGCACCATCCTGATGAACTGATGCTAAAGGTGCAACAAGAAGCCCAACTGGTGCTGCTCAACTGTGCGACGCCAGATTCGGTAGTACGTCTGGGCAGTTCACGGCTGAGTTGTGTGGCGGACCGTCTGGCCAACAAGTACTTCAAAGAGCAGCAGCACACGTCTCTTGGGGATTTCCTTCATGCCCACATCCATGCAGAGTCCAGGCATCGCACAATCTTCACTGAGGTGAGTCTCCTTAACATTTCTCTCTGAAAATATCTGTAGGTGCACCAGATGGGTATGCACTAGAGTTCTGAGTTCACTTTGTGGGTAATATAGGGTCCGTTGACATAAGCCGGTGTGATGTGGGCTTGCTCGTTGTTTGCAAATATAGTGATGTGGGGTGAAAGGTGCATTTCAGTCATCTTGCTGACTCGTCCTGGAGCCTTTAATTTCTGTGTGGCCTCAGCATTCATGAGGCAGTATTCCCAGAGATTTTCAAGGGCAGAAATAGGAGTTCACAGCCTAATTATCCTTTGTGCCTTTGAAAATCTTCCCCCTCTGAACACTTGGACAAAAAATTAGCCCTTAGCAAGATCTCCAGACCAGATCCAGATGTGGCAAGCGTTTGTGGCATGGGAGACAAGTAATTGAAATGAAAAGGAAAATGGACAAAGCCATCTCCTATGCAGCATTGTAATCATGGCAGACCTGGAATATCAGGAGACAGTAGCTTGTAATGGACCCACTTCTGTTAGTGAGAGGGGCAAGTGTTCCAGCTACTCGGAGCTCTTCTTCTGGGCATGCTCTTGAAAGCTTGCTCCTCTCGCTAACAAAAGTCAGCCAATAAAAAATAAAAATCACCCGCCTCGTCTTGGCAGTATGTTCTTGGGCCATGTGAGAGTGCTAGGCTTAGGTGTCACTTGGAACTCTTAACATCTACAGCCATGCATGGTGGGAGAGGCTGGGGATGACCACACCATGTGTGTAGTGCAGGGCTTAGAAAACGAAACTGTTCACTCATCAATCTTAGGCTGTTAACTCTGAGCAGCAGCAGAGGCAGACTGTGGGGTTATTCAAAGGAGAAGGCTGGAAGAGATGTCATGCACCAGACTGTTTCTTTTCTCCCTTGCCCTTCCTTGCAGCTGCTGGAGGACTTCAAATTTTTCCGACACGTGCTAGCCAGACTCTGTGTACAAACAAAGCTTATGCACGAGATGCAGAGCAGCACCCTAATAAAAATCTTTGCATCCTCCTCTTTGCACTTTCCAGCAACTGGGGATGGAAGGAGGGTGTGCCGTCTGACTAGGGTGCATATTGCCCTAGACCCCACTGGTTAGGGCCTTTTGTACCTACCTCTGGGTAGTTGGTTTAGTCCTCCAGCTAGTCCATGTGGAGTGTGAGAATGCTCAAAGAAACCCAAAACACTTCCCTAAAAGGCTGGTCTCATGGACTATGTGAAAGTTATTGAAGTGTAAACACGACGAGAGCCAAGGGCGAAGAGCTCTAACAGAAAGGGCCTTACATATGCGGCCGAATGGCATCGCTATCAAAGATAGGCAGGCAAAGGTGGTCTTTCAGTTGCTACTTTCCTTCTTCGTGTCTGAGCTAAGAACTGACTTTGCTATTCTCGTCTCTAAGATCACCACGTTCTCCAGGCTTATGACAGCTACCGACTCTGAGCATTTGAAGACAGAAGTGCAGGGGAAGGTTCAGAACCTCTCCATCCGGTCCTGGTCTCTTCAGCAATTCGACACAGAACACTCGTTCCTGAAGGAGATACGGTGAGTCGTCTGCCTTCTGGTTGGAAGAACTGACAGTCTGGGCTGAGTTAAATACTGACAGGTTGTTAGGGTGGTAAATACGGTTCCAAAGAGAGGGTGGGAAGGAAGAGGGGGCAGAGTTATGGTGAGGGGTGGGTAAGGTGACTCGGAGCATGTTGTATTACTGCCAAGTTGATGATAAAGAATTTGTTCCTAAAATTACACTACAATTACATGGAAAACCACGAGTAATCCTATGGCACCTTAGAGACTAACCAAAATATATAGCATCATGAGGTTACATGGACAAAACTCACTTCATCAGATGAATTGAAGTGGAAATAACAGAAACATATATAAAAAAATAAACAAACAGCAGAGTACCTGTTACTTGTAGGACATGGGTTGTTCTTACAGAGGGGGATGTTTAAGGTCTTGTTCTCTGTGCAAGTAGCCACGTTTCCTATGGAACCATTTTCTCCATTTTCTTTCTGCCCCCAGGAATTTCCTTGATTCTACAGACGGACACAAAATCCTAATTATTCAGATGGACTTTGAAGAGGGTTCTCAAAGCGCCCAGCTTGTTGCCTCGGCCAAGTATGTCCTGCTGCGTGAGATTGTTTCTGATTGTTGTAAAGTCCTTCCCCCGCTCCCTCCCATGCATTTTGGGAGAGTCACTCGTTGCGGCCTCTCGTTCCCCAGTATAGCAGATGTATCTAACCAAGGCCCAGACAGGCTTTAGACATTGTTAAAAAAGGCAAATCAAAATGAAAACTGTTGCACAGAACTGGGTTGACTTAGCACAAATCTGACTCTGCGCGCTCTCTCTCTCTCTCTCTCTCTCTCTCTCTCTCTCTCAGGAAAGATTTTTAGTTGAAAGCTCAGAAATGCTGAGGGAAGTGGGGGATGGCTACCAAAATAAAGTTATTCATGACAGGGTCAGGACAGACTGCCGAGGGTCTGAGAGTCCCAGTCCAGGACTACACTAAAAGGGAAGGTTGGCTCAAGATACACAACTCCAGCTACGTTAATTACGTACCTAGAGTTGACGTACCTTGATTCAAGTTTCCTCACAGTCCCCACAGTGGGAGGCCGATGGGTGCACAGTCCCGTCGGTTTCCTTTACTCCTTGCAGGAGTGGGAGTACCAAGCCGACAGGAGCACCCTCTGAGTTTGATTTAGCTGATCTTAATTAGACCCACTAAATTGAACTCCTGAAGATTGATCCTTGAAGTGAAGACATGGCCTCAGTTTGTGTTTGCCTCTTACAGGAGGGGTGGGGCAGAAGAGAAACCAGTGCCCTGTGGTCCATATTGTGGAAGGATGGTATGCGTGCCCTGGAGGCCTGAACAAGGTTGTCCTGTTTAGGATACCGTACTGAACTCATCTTTGGATTTGTTCCTTCCCTCCTAGATACTCAGCTGTTAATGAAATTAACAAGGTGGAGTTGGGAGACATCTCAGTCTTTGTCTACTTTATCACTAAGCTGTCCCGGATCGAAGGTGGAACCTCTTACGTGGGATTCCATGGAGGTGAGGCTGGCATTTTCAGAGCTCCTGATTTGAGCCAGGAGCCAAAAGACTGTTGTGGTTTCCGGTCAGTGCATGCTCCTTTTTAAACAGGGCTGTGTCAGCATTTTCTGTGGATTGTCAAAGCTACTACTGCTCGCTGTGAGCCCCAGCTCACCTGGATCCTCCCAGACTCCAGTCCTCCCAGACCCTTTTGGAAGCCTGCCTTATTTCGGTACTCAGCACTAAATAAATACTCCTCCAGTTTCATGTGGTAGAAACCCCAGCTGTTGCCCCTTCCCCTCATGGCTAGGCTCAGTTTTCCCCAGCAGGTTCTACCAGCCCTGTTGTGCCCTGAGGAGTCTACTTGTTTTAACTGCATCCTCTCAGCCCCCTTAACAGGCTTATCTTTCCAGGTGAGGAGAATCCCACACTGCCACATCCAGGGCATGTCACTCCAATTTCTTAATTGGCAGGATCGCCGTCCGGTGATACAAGAATCAAACCTCAGCAGTTCAGAGCATAAATCACTAGCCAGTTGAGCCGGGCCCATCTGTTGTGTGGAAGTGTCCATGGAAGTGCATGATACATACCTGAAATGCCTTGTTCTCTGCTCTCAGGGCTGTGGCAATCCGTGCACCTTGACGACCTTCGCAGATCCAAGGACATGGTCTCTGATGTAACTGCCCTAAGGAATCTCACTCTCAGCCAACTGTTCTGTGAGGATGCAGGCAAGCCTGAATGTACGCCACATGCTGGGCTGTCTCTTCCCCCTCCCCTCTCCTGGCCCCAGCTCCCTAGGGCCGTGGTCACCAACTGGTCGATCGCGAGGCCTCAACCAGTCAATTGCGAGGCGTCCTGTCTGCCCCGCCCCCATTTCCCTCCCACCTCAAGAAGCTCCACTACCTACCTAAAGTGAAAATGGAGGTAGTGTCGGCTTC
>JANRFK010005987.1:25229159-25242162 GCA_030068395.1 Apalone spinifera | reverse complement strand
AGATATCCGTAGCTCATTTCTACAAATACAGATAGAAAATTTCATATCTGCCCAGGGCTCTAAATATTTGCTCAGTTTAAAAAATATATATGTTTTAAGTAATGTTCTGTGTATAGCATTGATTAATAAAGGAGTGCTCTTACAGGAATTTGGGAATAGAGAAAACTGTTTCTTTACTTTCTTTTAAACATTCAGTTTCTGCAGCTCGCCCTCTTATCGTGCATTGAGGAATTGAAGGCAGCATCTATGGGAGGAGAAGAGAAGATGCTTTCCCTGCCCTGGGTCCACCTGGGGTACCATCAGTTTAGGAGTCGGCTGCAGAACTTCTCCAGGATTCTGGCTGTGAACCCCAGTGTGCTGATTGCTCTTTTCTACCAAACTGAGACGGGAAACGTGTCACGTTATGAGATGGTACGGTGTCTGTCTGGCATGCTGTAATTCTTAGCCTTGGGAGGAAGAGTTCCAACTAAGGGTGTTTAGGACTAGTTGACTATCCGACTAGTCGATTTCGGCCCGCCTTCCCTCCCCCCACTGTATAAAATAGAGGCAGCAAGGTCGGGAGGGGGAAGAGAAGAGGTACTTCAAAGCAACAGAGTCTCTTATACATTTCAAAGCAGGCACCTGCATGCAGCCCAGAGTCAGAGGGACTTCCCACCAGCCCCGGGCTGCATGCAGAGTTCTTCATTCCTCCTTTGAAATGTACAAGAGCCCCAGCAGGGTTCCAGCGGGGGCTGTTGTACATTTCAAAGGAGGAATGCGGAAGTGCTTATCGACAAGTGAGTAGTCGATGGAAATTCCATTGATTACTCGACTAGTCAGTTAACCGCAATTTAACATCCTTAGTTCCAACTAGCATAGCTCTCCTACATAGGATTTCAGTTCCCTTTGACCGGTCTTTGCACTTGAGCAGTAATACAGCACCTGTAAGTGGGAACTGAAAGAAACATGGATTTTTCATATCCTGGATATTCAACCCATTATCCGATCTCCCCTGTAGTAAGGGCAAGGAATAGATAATTGACCACGTTCTGGATTAACCTATGAGATCTGCTAATGATCTGAGCCAGGGTGCACAAATCCTGGAAGTCCAGGACCATAAACCAGTATGCACAGTGCTCGTGAGTAAACCTACAATAACCAACCAGAGCACAAAGGAGGTGTGAAACTGAGCCAGGGAAGAAGATGTTACTTTTCCTAGCTGCCTAGTTGTACCAAAGCCCCTGTGTGTCCGTGTCTGTCTAGGATCTGGATGTGTTTGCTGCCATGGCTTGTGCCGAGATGCTGGAGGATCAGGTATTGAAGTCCAAGCCACAGACTTGGCTACAGCAGGTGAAGACTCTTCATATGCCCATTGAACTTGTCTGTCTGGAGAGTTGTTCGAAGAATAGCAGAAGTCGGTGCCACCAACTACTCCAGGAAGTCAGGTTAGTAACATGATCCCACCAAGGATCTCAGTCTCTTTGTATCTTGCTCTTCAAAGGGAGAGTGTCTAATATGGACTGAACATAGCTACAGTACTCCCATTCCTGGACTGAAACCCCGCCAGGGTTACTGTCACTTTGGCAGAACATCGCCAAGCCTGTACAACTCAGTAGATCACATCCCAAATGGGATCAAAGATCATTTTAAAAACTCTGGATGCAGTCCGTGGGTGGGGGCTGGTACTTGGTAGACTGCCACTGTTGATGTAACCGCTCCTCCCCACATGAATCCCTCAGGTACACCAATGCAGACAGACATTTGGCGCTTTACCCCATCCTCTCGGAGGCCAATCCCAGACTGTTAAAAGTAAACAAGCATCTTAAGGAAACTGGAGCAAGTGAGGGTGAGGGAAAAACCTGATAGATAATGGACATCTCTTAATAGCTCTACGATATAGGAATCAAGCCTGCCTAAGGTTGTCTTTATCCACAATCTAGTGAGTGTAGGGTTGTTTCCTTTTGTGGTGGCTAGGACTCTGCAGTTCTGGGCACTACCTAAAGAAACAACTGAAAGGCAGCCTTTGTCCCAAGAAACTTGTAGTCTAAGGGTACGTCTAGACTACATGTCTCTGGTGACAGAGGCATGTGGATTAGGCTACCCGGCATAGGAAAATGAAGCCGCGACTTAAATAATCGCCGCTTCATTTAAATTTAAATGGCTGCTGCGCTGAGCCGATCAGCTGTTTGTCGGCTCAGCACGGTAGTCTGGACGCTCCGCGGTCGACATCAAAGGCATTTGTCGACCTCCCAGGTAAATCTCATCCCAGGAGGCATACTTGGGAGGTCGACAAATGCCTTTGATGTCGACCACGGAGCGTCCAGACTACCGCGCTGAGCCGACAAACAGCTGATCGGCTCAGCGCGGCAGCCATTTAAATTTAAATGAAGCGGCGATTATTTAAATCGCGGCTTCATTTTCCTATGCCGGGTAGCCTAATCTACATGCCTGTCGCCAGAGGCATGTAGTCTAGACATACCCTAAGTATGGAATGAGACAATACAAGAAACAATTGAGTGGAGCACAAGGAACCAATGACTCTGTGCTTGTCAATATGAAAAGCAGTGGTCAGATCCAAGCCTGACAATACGGAGGAGCGAGGCAACTGGCCCAGGGCCCAGTGATTCAAAAGGGACCAGGATTCCCGGCTGCTGCTATTCCAGCAGTGGTAGCAACTGGGGCCCCGGCCCTTTTATATTGCCACCAGAGACCTGCATGGCATGCTCCAGGCAGCTCTGAGTGCTGGGAGGCAGGATGCTGCGGTCTTGGCGGCGTTCAGGGCTGTCTGCCCCAGCCCTGCCCCTTCTGCCCAAAGTCCTGCCACTTCTGGGAGTATGGAGCTCCACTAGCTGCCCCCCTCCAATACATGCCTTGTCCAGGGGGCCTGTGGAGGCTGTTGGCTTCCCTGGGCATGTCACAGTGACCTGACTTGATCTTTGGATGTTGCCTTTTCCTTTCCCCCTCCCTAATTGATTAATTTCAGGCATGGGATAGTATTGTAACTGTGCTTCCTATCTGACAGGGTTCGGTGGAATCGGGTCTTCTCTGTGTCCCTCTTTGTGGAACACATGCTGCTTGGGGCTGAGTCCCTGATTCCAGAATTGCGGGACCTGGTAAAGAGACACATCTCGCTGCTAGGCAATGTAAGGACACTCTCCTTATGCAGTATTTGGGGCTAAAGGAGGGGGTCTTTCCCCTCTTTCTCACAGCTTATTAGAATATGCTAAAGGAGCTCTATTCAAAACCAGTTCCTGGCCATTCATCACAGACAAAGCTGGGTAAATAATTTAGAACAGTGCGTTTAACACTTCTCACCTCTCCTCTTCATGAATTGCCTGCAAACATTGCCATTTCCTCAAATCGTCCTTGAGAGCCCGTTTCCCAGAGCCAACAACGAAGCTATAGGGGGCTGAACCAAACCTGGAAGTCTGTGGAGTGGACCAGAGACCTGCCAGCTGAAAAGCCCTTTCTAGTTTTGGTCTGTGAGCTGTGATGCAGTCAGGTTTCCTGTGTGCAGCCAATCAGAAACCCTGTCTCAGATACTAAGACTCTTTTGCGTCTGTAAATTCGGAGCGGCAGAGTTGCCTGTTTTGCTGAGGCAGGGTAGCTATACTGCCGGAGAGGTCAGGTGGCCTGCACAAAGGACCGGCTCTCTGGCATCTCCTGCTGATTTCTTCCCCTGAATGAAGGAACCACGTCACCGCAGGCCCCACTCCCAAGGGACGCCCCCGGCCTCCCTTTTCCAAAGTTGAGTCACAGAAGTGAGCAAAGGAAAAGCCAGTAAAGGAGTAAAATCTGCAAGCCAGCTGCCTGTCCCTGTTCCACACAGCATGGTGACACATGGGTGTGCCAGCGGGCTGCATTTGAGGGGTTTACCCTCCACTTATTTCTCCTGTCTCTAGATGTCTCTGTGTAAAGCAGCAAAGTCGCTGATTGTTGCCCTCCCTTTCAGTGTCTTCAGTGGGACTCTGACATCAAGACTCATAAAACTTTCACTGCAGTGATGAAAGTGCTTTGCCAGTGCAAGGAGGAAGCCAGCGCAACCATCTGCAAGTAAGGTCGCTGGACCGGGCATGCTCCCAAAAGGCGGAGTGTGTATGTTTACACGAAGCATTTGAGTAGTTTTGTATTGAGCTTGGAACAGACAGTGTAGCATGCAGAGTATGTGGACTCAGAGGTGGGGAGAACATAGTTCGGCCGGGACAGTGACACAGGCTGAGCCTTGGGAGATAGGTTTCCATATGGAGTTTGTTGGGATGACCCTCTCGCGAGACTAATTTTCCCAAGTGTTTTTCCAATGTGATATGCACCAGGCTGACTTTCATGTATCCACTTATTACTTCCCTCTTCCTTCCCCAAGCATGAGGTGGCTCACTTGTGAGCCTATGAGCTTGAGCACTGATTGAATGAAATTTGCTGCAGTTGTAGGCATAAAGTATAATGGGCCAGATTTATCCTTGTGTAATGAGTGACTTGAATATGTAGGGTGAACTTCACTCTGCCGTCCTAGAGCAGTGGTGGGCAACCTGCAACTCAAAGGCTGTGCGTGGCCCATCAGGGTTTTATGTGCAGCCTACAAAACATTTTGTCGACTGTTGCTTGTGTGCAGGGTTGCCGGATTTCTCTGGTTTCCCTCCACGTCTGGTATTTGGTTTTGCTTTTGTGTACTGGTATTACTAAAGTGACATGCATGTAAGCAAGGGCCATGAATTGAGGAGCATGCTGATTGCACACAACATTGTGAGAGCCATGCACTCCCTCTGCAGCCAATCAAAGCACTGCTATGGTACAGTCAGCTTCCTCTGCAAATGCTAGGTACACAAGCGCAGTCAGCAAAACTACCCTTGTCTGGAGGACAGTCTTGGTTATGACAATCTTGCAGCCCACTGAGATGAAGGAGGGTCACTCATGCAGCCCACTCACTAGCCTGGGTTGCCCATCGCCATCCTAGAGACTATCTATCTGTGGTCTAGGCAAGCCGGAGGCTCTACCGCATTTGGATTTGAAAATGTCTCTAGACGTTTGGTCACTGGGGTCGGGAAAAGCCGGTGATTTTGTTGCAAGTACTTCTATGTGCTGAGCTGCAAAAATAAGCAAATAAAATGAACAGATTGTTCCATGTGTTGCCTTAATTTTCCGTGTGACCTAATTGTAGTGGATGCTTGCAAATGCCAAGGCACTATTCACACTGAGCTGTAGCTGCTACTTCCCAACCTGTTGGATGGACTATGCTGTAACCTTGTATTAATCTTGGGGAATAAAAGCAACTTGCTTTGTTACCCTCTTCCCTGACCTTGAGAGAGGTGACAGAGAGACCCAGTTTCCCTCCTGTGATCCTTTATCCTGAGGGGCTGACAGCCACCACAGGCCAGGGGGCAAGGTGTATGGGGGCTGGCTCTGCACCCTTGGCAGGGGCAGGGGCAGGGGCAGGGGCAGGGGCAGGGGCAGGGGCAGGGGCAGGGGCAGGGGCAGGGGCAGTACAGCCATCCCTCAGCACCACCCGGAGTGTGGTTCTCAGAGCCACACAGCACACCTGGTATGGTGCTCCAGTGCTAATTCAAAGGGGGGGTTCAGGGTTCCAGCCCCCACTGCTGCCACAGTAGCAGTGGCCAGGAGCTCGGGGCCCTGCTGCAATTGTCCCCCCTGTCGGTGGGTCTGCCTTTATCTGAAATGCAGCAGAAGGCTCTGTTGGGATTTGTTTGGATTTACTAGTGTTGATTGTATTACAGGTATGGTCTGAAGCCATGTCCGATCTGTCTGGAAGATCCTAAGGATCCAGTCAGCCTGCCTTGTGATCACGTCTTCTGTCAGAGTTGCATCAAACAGTGGCTGATCCCGGGGCAGATGTACTGTCCATACTGCAAAGTTAACCTGCCAGATGACTATAGAGTAACCGTCTCCCAAGAGCTGAGGTATTCCACCTGTCCTTGGACAACACAGCATCAGTCACCCTGCAGCAGGAGATAATTGGGCCAGTTGTGTAGGGGACCCTGACCCTCAGCACTGAAGCCCTACGTGCAGAAAGAGTTGGCAGGATAAATTACACTGGGCTCCATTTCCCCTCTGCCCGGTGGTAAAGGTATGGCGAGGCATTTGTCTCATTCCATTCAAGGCCTTGTCTCTGCTTACTGGAGGATCTAAAATCTGGTGATCGATCTTCCGGGGTTCAATTTAATGGGTCTAGTTAAGACCTGCTAAAGCGAATGCAGAAGGTGCCCCCATTGGTGTCCATACTCTTTGTTGTCATGAGGAGTAAGGGAAGTTAGCAGGAACATTTCTCCCGTCGACTTCCTGCTGGAGTTGCATATCTTGCATCAATCCTCTCTGGCAGTGTAGACCTGGCCTGAGGCATTTCTGTTTCATGCTCAGTGAAGCAAAGGTGCTATTAGTGGCTGAATCTAATGGCTGAACTACTCCTATCTTGGGTCATTATTTTGTGCTTTTAGCAAGAAGTCAACAGTAATAGTGTCGGGCCAGTGGCTAGAAGATCACAAATGACAGTGGGTTGCAGTCTTGGTAGATAACAGTGCTGAGAAATACCTTGTAATAATGCCTCGTTGAAACTCTGGCTGTCGATACAGAGTCTTGTTTTGCTGATAAAATCACTCTGTTGGCCCCAGGCGTCTGAGGTTTACCCACAGTGTCAGAGACCAAGTTTGAGGCTGGAAGGAATCACTAGATCGTTTAGTCTGATCCATGTAGCAGTGCTGGGCAATATAACTGATTCTGCCATTGCCTGGCCACCTTAGCGATTGATTTTTCTTTTCCCACTGTTTCCTCAGTGTTGCAATAAAGAGAAATGCCCAGTTCCGCCAGATGTGCAATAACTTCTTCTTAGATCTGGTTTCCACCGTGTGTTTCAAAGACAATGAACCCCCAGAGAAAGCAGTGATCCATGAGCTGCTTCGCCTTCTGTTTGTTCGCCGGGAGCCTTTGAGCCTGGGCCCAAAAAGTAAGCTCAGTTCCTCCTACCAGTGTCAACTGCTTGGTTGATGCTGTTCGCCTGAATCATGGTTTTTCTTTGTGTTCAGATTTCCACGGTGTGCACACAAAATTGCTGTCGCCCTTTGACGACGTGGTGGACAAGACTCCTGTCATCCGCTCAGTGGTGCTGAAGCTGCTTTTGAAATACAGGCAAGTTCAGTCAAAAAGCTGATGGGTGAACATAAAGTCAACCTTTCCAGCCAGGGCACTTTCTCCCCCTGCCCTTTGGTCACAGAATGAGGGAGAATTTTAGCCAGGTTTGAATCTTGTCCTGTGAAAAACAGCCTTTGCTAGTGCATCAGCCCCAGGGTTGGACATGCTGGGGGTGCATTTGTGGGGACAGTATCTTTTCGTGCCCTGCATTTGACAATGTAACATAAGAACGGCCATATTGGATCAGACCAAAGGTCCCTCTTGCCCAGTATCTTGACTACTGACAGTAGCCAATACCTGATGCTCCAGAAGGAGGGAACACAACAGGTAATCCTCACGTGATCCCTCTCCTGTCACCCATCCATAATGGAACATGTATCCATTAGGGATGTTAAAAGCGGGTAATTCGGTAACCATGTAATTTCAGCGGTTACACAGTTCCATGCTCCTGCAGTGTGGGGCAGCAGCAGATCCCCAGGAGCCTGTGCGTGTTTATCAGCTGCCACCCCACGCTGTTGTGTCTGTATCTGAGATAGCAGTGTGGATCAGCAGATGGATCCCTGGGAGCCGGTGGGCACCAGAAGTTGACTCCTGGGATGTACTGGCTCCTGCCTGCCAGCTCTATGCCCAGGGAGCTGGGTGCTGCTCTGTGCTGCAGGCTCTGATAGAGCCAGCAGCGCAGTGTGGCAGCTGGCTCCCTGGGAGCAGGGCAGGAGCCTGCATGTAACTGTTCATGATAACTGATAAGCCCAGCCTTACCCTATTACATCCCTAGTGTCCAGCCAGTCCTGACCCATACATGAGCTAATCCGGAGCTACTCCTGCTCTCTGTGCGAGAGAGCTCTTAGGAAAGCTAAAGAGTGAAGCTGACACATGGGGGGGGGAGGGAGGATTGTGTTTAAATTACTCCCTGGATGCTGTGCACCTCTCACAGAAAGAGACTGTCACACCTAGAAAACCTGCCTTCTAATTAAGTAAGCACGTCTAGTTATCAGCATCTCTGTGCATAATAACCTACTTGTCAGCAAATGCAGCGTGGCAGTGTTAGCCCCACACAGAGGAGGAACTGCCATGAATGGTGCCTGTGCTGGTTTCTCCAGCGCTAGATTCGGAATAGAAAGTGAGAGGGCTTTTCACTCTGCTAGTGGTCCCCAAGCAGTAGAGCATGATTCCCTGGTAGATCTTGGAGCTTCTGACGGGACCTTGGCTGGTTTGGCCTGGAGGCTATCAAGTGTTGGCACTTCAGCTGCCCCTCCTCCTCCTACTAGGCTGCTCCTGACCTCTGCCTCAGAGCTGCCTCCCCAGAACCTCCTGCTTACTGTGCAAGGCAAGGGAGGGCGAGCGAGGGGTGGGCAGGAGAGGGTGCTGATGTCAGGGTGCCCCTTCACTCCCCTTTGCCCACCATAATCTGTCTCCACAGAGTGGGAATGGGCACAACAGGGCTTGGAATGGAGAGAATTTGCTGGCTGCTTTCAGAGGTGGCAAAGGGCCATGTGAGCCTGCCTTAGCCCCACTGCACCACCACCCAGGAGCCACCTGAGACAAGCAGTTCCCAGCTGGAACCTGTCTTCCAAACCTACTCCAGCCCTGAGCTCCCCTGCACCCAAACTCTCTCCCAGAGCCTGGACCCTGAACCCCAACTCCCTGCCCCAGACTCAGCTCAGAACCCCTCCCACATTCCAGATCCCACAGCCCAAGACCAGAGCCTGCACCCCACCTCTGCCCAGCCTGATAAAAGTGAGTGAGGATGGGAGAGGAATAGAGTGAACAGGAGCAGGGCCCCAGAGAAGGGGCAGGAAGAAGGTGGGGCCTCAGAGAAGGGACGGGAGAGAGGCAGGGCAAGTGTGTTTGCGTTTGGAGTGGCTCCTGGATTGCACTTAATTCAGGAAGTGATCTTGTTCTTAAAAAGGCTGGAGACCACAGCTCTATGCAGGCCTCAGTCCTTGCATGCTTTGTGCCTCTTCTGTGGCTGGGGGTCTCGTTTTAAAGGAAGCCATGAGAATGCCTCTGGAAATGGCCAAGGAGAGAGAGTGCAGAATTTCTGCATTTCGCTTGGAAGCCGAATTAGGTTGTCATGTTACCTGGCCAGCCTTCACAGAGCATAGGCTGAGGTGTGATGGCACATGGTCCTGGTTCATATCCCCAAGATAGCCGTTGGGGGATCAGAGATCCCATCTGACTCCATCACTGGCCTCTCTTCACTCCTCTTTCTTCTCACTGGCCCTGAAGTGAACCCCTCTGCCTCATGGACAGAAGTTGCCATTTATGCTCTAAATAAGGATCAGTTCAGTAATTAGTAAAAGGAGGTTTCTCTCTCTCATAGCTTCAAGGATGTGAAAGCCTACATGCAGGATTACCTGGCACAGGTAGAGCAGTGCCACTTCCTGGACAAAGATGACAAGACCGAACTTTACACACTCTTTGTCAGTTGTTTGGAGGTAGGTCTGCTTGCGCCGTCTCCCTCCTTTCAGAGGTGCTGTGTGGGGATGTCCTGGCCCAATGGAATCCATGTGTCAAGAATTCGGCTTTCTGTAAACCTAGCTGAGCTAGTGTGCACATGTGGACTATGTGGGGAGGAGTCGTATTCACCTAGAAAGTAAGGATGTAAAATCTCGTTGAATTAGTTAACCTGTTAAACGTTAAGTTTAACGGGTTAACTGATTGGGCAGGGGGGACCACTCCAGCCTGGCTGTTTCTGGCCCATGTGGGCTGGGAGCTCCGTGGGGGGCTGCCAGTTTGGGGCTGTTCCCTGGGTACCAGGTAACCGCTGGTTACCTGTTAACATCCCTACTAGAAAGGGCGAGAGAAGTTAAAACCATGGGTCTGTTCAGCAGGAGTCACTTCTGCTTTGCCAGGTCCCCAGATACGGCTTGTCTGCAGCACTACATGAGCCCCTCTGCTTCTGCATCCCCTTCCTTTGCTTCGGGATGCTGGGTGCTGGTCTGAGCATGATGAGATCCAGCCAGGAGAGGCTTCAACTCCAGTCACTGGGGATGAGGCAACAAGCTGGAAATAGGGCTGATTTTTCCCTTGCAGGATTCGATGTATGAAAAGATTGGAGCCTGCACAGAGAAAGACCAGATGAACCATCTGCGGGAAGACGGACGTTTTCTAGAGAAATATCTTGAGAGGAACAACAGAGAACCCCTTCAGCAGGCCTCTATTAAGTGCCTGCAGGGAGTGGCCAGGGTCCGGCTATGCTTGGATAGGGCTGCAGAGCTGCTCTTTGAAACACACAGACCCAAAGGCAAGTTTGGTTATGCTGCCTTTGGCTGACAATACTAACCTGTCAAAGGCTAAATCCAGGCCCTTGGGATGGACTTGCTGGACATGGGCCATATTTCCCTGTCACTGGGCCTCATGCCAGTATGCATACTGGGAAACGACCAGCCTGCCCGCTTTTTCTTTTCCTCTTATACAGTTTTCAGTTGGGTTCCTGTCTTTGGTTTAGAAGCTGCACTAGTTCGGTATCTGTCCCTTTACCATTCAGTTCCCTGGAGTGTCGGTACCAACACTTGGCAGTGAGCTGGCATGTAAATCTACCCTGCATTAAGGGTCTGTGCTGATCATGCTGCTGCTCACTAACAGTTCTTAAGTGTGCTTCAGTCTGCTTCCATTGCAAAGGGGGGGTAGATCAAAATGCAGCCTGGAATTCTTAGTGCTTGGCAGAAAAGGTCCAGATGGGCCCCTAGCTTGGGGTAGGATTATACCTCAGGTTGCTGCAAATGAACTGTTCATGTAGACAAGCATTTAGCAGAAGCCAGCTCATATTGAGTAGGGAAACCTGTACCATGAGGCCTGCAGAGGATAGAAGCCTGGGCTTTCAAATGCAGACTTAGCACTGTTAATGGAATTATGAATGAAGCTTAACTGAAATCACGAAACTGCAGCTCCTCTGGTCTCTTCCTACCTCCACTGAAGTTTTGCCATCTAGTTTTGCTGTAAATTTTTCAAAAGTGCCCAGGTTTTCTTTTCAGAAGTGATCTGGGCCCTGCAGAGCCAAGTCAGTAGACATCAGATCTCTAACTCTGTTAGCTGCTTTTTAAAATGTTACTCTTAGTATAAAGCAGGGGTGGGCAATAAACAGCCTGCAGGCCAGATGCAGTTCGCCCCTGGCCTGCTGCCAGACACTTTATTTATCTGCAGGTCTACAAGTACAGCTGCTTGTTGCTCCTGTTGGTCATAGATCACTGTTCCCGGCTAACGGGAACTGATATAGGCTGTGTCCCGGTGCACACCGCTTCTGACGGCTCTCGTTGGCTGGGAACACCAATCCGCAGCCAACGGGAGCTGCAAGCGGCTGTACCTATTGATGTGCACACAATTATAGGGTCTGGCAGCCTGCCAGAGACTAGTCCTATCAAACTGCATCCAAGTGCTTCTCCTCCCTTCCTGGTCTAGAAGCTTTGCAAACCATGTGCTCTTCATTAGAGAAATGCCCATATCAAGATTTCTCTAGCAGCATGATATGGGCACCATGATCCCTGGATATTCCTAGGTAAGAACATCTGAGAAGACGACACTACTAAGATCTCATGAATCATACATCAGATCAGTAAAACGGAGTCCAATGCTATGGCCAGTTCCCGCAACGACAGCTGGCCAAGAGAAGAAATGCTGACTGACTTCTATTCTTGCTACAGAGCAGTGCAAGACTCTGGAAAAGCAGCAATATCTTCAGCAAATGACGCGGTTCTGTAGGCTGACTGGGAATGACTGGTATCGAGTTTACCTGGTCCGAAAACTGACTAACCAGTATGGGATGGAGTTTGCTCAAAAGCTTTCTGAAGAGAGTCAGTTTCATTGGGTATTCCCACCAGAAATCATTCAACAACAGGTAAAGCAAAAACGTCCCATGAGTCACCTTTCCTTAACAATTTGTAAATGCTGTTGCCTCCTCTTGGCATTTTTTTCATAGAACACTAGAATTGGAAGGGACCTTGAGAGGTCATCAAGTCCAGTTCTCTGCCCTCATGGCAGGACCAAGCACCGTTTAGACCATCCCTGACAGGTGTTTATCTAACCTGTTCTTAAATATCTCCAAGGATGGAGATTCCACAGCCTCTCTGGGCAATTTATTCCAGTGCTTAACCACCCTGACAGGAAGTTTTCCCTAATGTCCAACCTAAACCTCCCTTGTTGCAATTTAAGCCCATTGCTGCTTATCCTATCCTCAGAGGTCAAGGAGAACAATTTTTCTTCCTCCTCTTTGTAACTCCCTTTTAAGTACTTTTTTGGTATCTGCATTTGCTCATGTGTCTTCTGAGGGTATGAGCTCTCTGGTATTGTGATGAGGGACTGGTGCAGGTAGGAGTGGGAGTAATTTACTCACCATGGTATCCTTGCCTTCCCTAGACAGGAATTTCTTCTGACCTGAAGAAAGACCATTATTTTGCCTGTGTCAAAACCTGTCTTCCACTGCAGCAACATTCCTAGCAGAACCAACCTCCCTGTCTGATTAGCAGCCTGGAAGTGGCATGACCAAGCAATCACCTTGGTTGGGAAGTCTGAGCCCTTCTCCCAGCATATAACACTGAAGTTAGCCATGTCCCCCAACGGACTATGTGCACGTGTCTATAGAACAGTTTCCATCTTGCAAACTGACATTCTTGAAGTCTGCCCAGTAATCTCACTGTATGTGGGGGGGTTGTTTGTCCTTTGTGGCTGCAGAGGGACCAACCTAGTCAGATTGATCGGTACTTGGCATGTGGCGAGAGCTACAGAGTGCTGCGTGATGCCGTGGGAAAAGCAATGATTGAGGGCCAAGTGAAGGGCATTGCAGAAACACAGAAGGTAAGACATGTCTCTCCAGTCAGCACAGCTGGTTCTCTTTGGCTGTGACTGACACTGAGGCTGTGTCTAGACTGGCCAGTTTTTGCGGAAAATC
>JANRFK010005987.1:25210127-25229059 GCA_030068395.1 Apalone spinifera | reverse complement strand
TTCCGTTAAAAGTATTTCCGCAAAATCATGCCAGTCTAGACGTAGCCTGATTGTTTTGAGAGATTTGTAGGGGGCAAGTATTTTAGCTCCTATTGCTTTGTTGTTAGCCTCTCCCTCCCCTCTTTCCCATGCCTCTGAGATCTGTCTTAGCTTGCTGTTACTCTGATGGCTTCTAACTGGACCCGAGCTGTATTCTGTGGCCCACACTCTTGCCCATTGTAGGTGAGATTTGGATTATTGTCCCTCCATTCCAGTGCTGTATTTCTCAGCGAATGCTGGGCAGGAGCAATGTGACTAGCTGTTCCCTTTGCCTTTCACCTTCTGTAGCAATGGGGGAGCTCTGTAGGTTGGGAAGGGGAGAAATGCACATTTCTGTTGCTGAGTGAAGACTGCAGGGACAGCAGAGGTAGCCCCTTATTCTCTGCATAACCAGTTTCTCTTGCTTTCCAGGCATGTAAGAGCTCTGAGTCTGCACAAGCTGTTCACCTGCTCTTGGCTATTTTCAGGGAAGTCACTGCTCTGTATGGATGCAGAAACACAAGCTTCCACCCCAAAGAGGAGGTGAGACCCCTTTTTCCATTGGCAACTTATAGGCTGTCGGGGAGTAGGCTTGCTTCATTCCCAGAGAAGGTGCTTAGGTTACCGATTTGAGAGAACAGCCCAGAATGCAGTTCTGAGAGCTTCTGGCAGAGGTTAGCTCAAGAGAAATCTGAGCATCTTCCGAAGACGGGATCTCCACCCAAGCTAACACAGGGCTCTCTCAGACCCTATTTATTGTAGTATCTGAGCACTTCACAGCCTTTACTCTCCCTGTGAAGTAGGGAAGTACTGTAGTTACAGGGAAGGAATAGAGTCTAAGGCCACATATGGATCAACTACTGGTGGATCAGCACTCCAGAAATTGATCTTCTGGCATTCAATTTAGCAGGTCTAGTAAGGACCCACTAAATTGAATGCTGAGGGTGCCTCTGTCGGCACCAGTACTCCTTCTTGCAAGGAGAAAGGGAAGTTGATGGGAGTGTTTCTCCCGTTGACCTCTCACTATGGGAATGGTGCCAAAGTTAGAATCAAGCTACATCGACTCCAGCTATGCAATTAAAGTAGCTGGAGTTAAGTATTCTTAAATTGAACTTATTCCCTTATGCAAACCTGGCCTTACTGGCTTGCCCAAGGTGTCACGAAATCTGTATCAGAACAGGGAGTTGAAATCCTGGTCTCCCACCTTGCAGGGAACTGTCCTAGTGTAGCCATAGCCTGAAGGACCAGCTCCAGTAAATAGTCGGTTACTTCAAGGCATGCCAGGGAGTCACAATTCACTAGATGGTGCATAAAGAGCTGCTGGGCCTTTTGTCTGGCTGGCAATGATGTATTTTATTTTTCTATTTGTAAATGTTGGCCTTCAGCAATGTGATGCTATGAACAAGTTCATCCAAAGCGCCGAAGCCCTCAATTCTCCAGTCCTGAAGCAATTCGCAACATCTCTTGTGACAAACAGTCTTCCATCACTGACAGTGAATTCCCAACACTTCAGCCGTACTGGGGCATTGATCGAAATAGTGGTTCACACTGCGGCTCTCTTACGGTGCGGGCAGAACCGAATCCTCGCACCTCTGAGGAGCCTGGCCTTCTCTCCATCCACCATGCAGGTAAGGATGCTGGTCTAGCCAGAGCTTTCCCTGGCATCCTATATCAGAACCTATCTCATAGAGCTGGAGGGGACCTTGAGAGGTCATCAAGTCTAGTCCCCTGCCCTTATGGCAGGACCAAGTACCATCCCTGATGGATTTGCCCCAGATCCCTAAGTGGCCCCCCTCGAGGGCTGAACTCACAACCCTGGGTTTAGCATGCCAATGCTCAAACCACTGAGCTATCCCTCCAGGGCTCAGATTCAGTCAGCCCATACTAGTACTGGCTGAATCAGTGCTGGCAACTCTTTCATGCTGCCTCCTTCCTCTTCAGAACCTGAGGCTGTTGTTGAGAGGTGGTTGAGATACTCCCAGTTTCAAGTTTTTGAATTCTAACTGACACAGAGACTTCTACTAGTGGTTGCAGGCTCTGAATCAATAGCATCACTTACTGGAATACCCACTTGGATGATTATTTCACAGCTTATCCAAAGCATGTAGGAAAGGCGTGAGAGGGACACTCAGAAGATCTGCACAATGTAGTGTGAATGGCAGCTCAGGGCCCCATGAGTGGGCAGGCTTGGGAGTGTGCGCCAGATTTTCCTCACCTATAATCAAGAAGGGTTTAAGGAGCCTCGTAGTGTTCAATAGGGTACCTAAGGGAAGCTAAGCTCAAGAAACCCAGAGAACATGCATGATCATATTGTCATCACTTGCCCTGTCTATGGGAGTGAGGCCTCACAAGTGGACCTTAGTTTGTGGGCACTTGGAAAAGTAACGCCACCTTTATTTTAACTCCAGTGTGAATTCCTGGCCTGGGAAGACTGGCCAGGATTCTCACTGTAGCCTGTCCTAGTCTTTAATTAACAACATAAGAACAGCCAGACTGGGTCAGACCAAGAGTCTTTCTAGTCCAGGGTCCTAGACCTGTCTTCTCATAATGGCCAATGCCAGGTGACCCAGAGGGAATGAACAGAACAGCTAATCACCAAATGATCCATCAAGTGAGGCACTTATCAGGAGATCTATATTGCAGAGATGGATTTAGTGAGTCTAGTAAAGATTCACTAAATCAGTCGTTGATTGTGTTCCCATCGACTCTGGTACTCCACCTTATTGAGAAGAGTAAGGGGAGTCAACAGAGGAGTTTCTCCCATTGACCGCTCCCCCCAGAGTGGAGACACCGTATTAGCTTGAACTAAGGTACGTAGCTGGAGCTGCATACCTTAGTTCAATATTGCTCCTTAGTGTAGACCTAACCTGATTCTTCAGCTAATCTCTTGATGAGTTTACATTGAGTCATGACCCCTTTCCTGTTCAGGGCTGAACCTGTTGCTTCCTCAGTGACACATCCTGTTCAAATGCAAAGTTTTCTCACTGTTGAGTAGAATTCACCACTTCTTTTGCATTTGCTTCTCCCTTTCTCTTCATTTCCTTGGGCTGAGCATTTGACAATCTGCCACAACCTTAAAGTTCTCTCCTGTGTAATTTAACTAGAAACTAGGTGTGTTGTCGAGCTATCACTGTAGGAATGTGTTTATTCATGTCAATGTTTGTTGTAGCTTTCTTTTCTGCCCACGATGCCTGAAGACCTGATGATTCAGGCTGTGAATTGGGAAGGAATGAAGCAGCTGCATTGGTATTGTGAGTATCCCTGAGTGGATTTGGCAACAGTGTAGGAAGAGCCATTGTTTGAGAATAACTGTTCCAATAAGTCAAGTTCAGTTAGATTCCCATGAAGCAGGAGTTGAGTATTATTTATGCAGTGCCTATGAGCAATTGCATCTAATTTTTCATGCTTCTAAAACCCAGTAGGTATAAGGTGGCAAAGTCTTCCAGGGTTTTCTCTGTAGTTTTTATAAGACACATTCAACATGGATAGAAGCCAGAGGTCATTCTGTTTGTGGGCAGCCCATACAAATCCTGTGTGCTCCAAGAGTCTTAGTTATTTCCCCTAGAGCTGGATTGTGAAGCATATTTCTTACGTGCAAGGGGAGTGCATGTGTGCATGAAAGAGAAATGCTTGGGTTTTCTTTGTTTTAAAAATGCACCTCTGTCCTGCTCACAATACCAAGCTGTTGATTTCTTTGTCTCACAGTGTGTCCAAATGGCCATCCCTGCACTATTGGAGAGGTAAGCATTTGGGCTTAAGGGGAGTTTTATTTCTTGGGCTATTTTTTTAAAAGCTGCCTATGCTATATTTTATTTGGTGTTTAATGATATCCCAAAGTGAAATAGGAGCAAGCAAGCTGTAGGATCAACCATTACCACATTGCATTATGAATCTTGGAACAGCTACTGCGTAACAGGCTATTTCAGCGAGTAACTGCTTTCTAATTAACAAGTTGCATGTTGCGTTCCAGTGTCTGGAAGTTGCTTCTCTGTTCTTAAGCCTGTAAAATGCCCCACTCCCCTTGTTTAAAACTGTCGTCTTTGACTGATATGACAGTATCCTGTACTATTCTGAATCTTATTGAATTGAGTTGTATGTCTTTGGAGTCCACTGTATTAAACATGACAGTGTGTTAGTGAGGGATTGTATGCATTTCCATATGAAGGGCAGGGGGTTATTAGGCAAAATCACTCAGATTGTAACATCTCCAGAGAAATAGTATTTGCTGGAGCGATTTGCATCTCCTTGTTCAAACTGGAGTCTCCTGGGACCAGCAGACAAAGAAAAGAGGTTTGGATAAATGCCTGGTTTTAAACTGGCTCAGGGCTTCCTTTCCAACCCAACAAACAGACAGGGCTTCTGGTCCAAGGGAGGCCCCAGTTCTTAGGAAAGGGTTGGAGGGACTTTGACCTATGGAGGCCCCATCAAATTGAGTGGCTGTGGTGAGCTGAAGCTGTGATGCCCTTTTGACTGCAGGGAACAACCCTGTGTGGGATTTGAAGGGCTAAATCGCCAATTAGTCTTTGCTGAAGTGAGGAGGTGATCTCTAGTTAGCTTATTAGCATGTGTGTGGGTGCTTCTGTTTTTAATATATTTCTATATAATGCTTTCTATTTTAAGAATAAATTTATTTGCTTAGAAACAGTGTATGGTAACTTTGATAACTGGCAACCACCCTGCATATTGAGGAAAAAATCAAGGAAGCTTGCTTAGACTGTCTGTCTTGCTGGGAAAATCACGCTATAGCTCTGGAACTTTGCTGCCTGGAAATACCCTGGTCAGAAGGGCAAGAAACGTGTCTCCACTCAGGAGAGGTGATAGTTGGGGAGGCCAGAAAGCTGAGAGTGGGTGCCCTTGCTGTACTACTGTGGGGAACTACAAGAGCAGTTGCCTAGAACCATGGCATCTCACTTTTCACAGCTGTACCTGTGTAAAAGTGATGATCCACATCAGCCAGGTACCACTTTGCATAAGGACTGGACTTAGTCTTGGCACTGCTTAGTTCTATGTCCCAACGTCTGAATTAGGTCTATTTTTCTGTCAGAGATGCTGCTCTTTTGTGTCTGTCTGGAATTCATTCGTCTGTGTCCCTTCTTTTCCCTTTGCCAGTGTGGTCGTCCCATGCAGCAGAGCCGGTGTGTTGATTGCGGTGCTCTGATCGGAGGTTTACAACACATTCCAGTCACTGGCTTTCAGGGAGTCCGGTATGTTTTAACTACTTTAACTTTTCCAGTACTGAACTATGTAACCCTTACACTCCACCCAAAAGCTTGGCAGGACTGCCCCATCCTGCTGTCTCAACTGAATCAATGTTCTCTTGAAAACTTACACTAGCACAGACAGTTGTTCCACCAGCAGTGAAGAGGTTAATCTGGCCGCAGGGACGCCTCTAGCTCTAGTTCTGCCCCGATCACCTGAAAGCAAGGGCCTGTCAGTCTAGTGTTCTTATGCTTTTCATGTCGAGTCACCCTCAGCTGGTCTGTTACTGTCTTTCCTGCACAGTTCTTATCAGCTGAATTTTCTCTGGGAGCCTTTGGTTGACATCCTGCCGCCTGACCAATGTGCATAGAGCATGTAGTCTACTAGAATGCTCCCGGGCAGGGGTGAACAAAATATGGCGTGGATGCAGCCTGCCAAACATTTCCTCCCAGCCCACCATGACCCTCCAGGCTGGGGCTGATGGAAAATGTCCCACAGCCCAGGGAGCACTCAGGCAGTCAGCCTGCTTGTCACAGGCCCCAGCCACACTCCTCTGGAAGCACCACAGCTGGAGGCTGCTGGCAAGTATGACTCTGTGCGCCTCTTAAGGTTGGGGGCAATAAATATCTGCATGCTGCCCATGCCCGCAAGCACTGCCCCGCAGCACTGCCCCATTGGCCAGAAACCCTTTACAGCCCTGATATGTTCATCTGATGATCATTAGTGCTAACAGCAGCAATTTCTGACTTGCCTAGCACATAGCGACTAATACTGACTCTTAGCTAACAGTGGCTGCATGGTACTGTTACTGGATCATCTTAATACAAGATACATTTTTAGGGTATGATGCCTTACGGAGTGGGAGCTATCAGCTAACAAGGGAAATGACTCAGACTATCATAGTGTGAAAGTCACCTCTAGTGATCACCTTTCTCACCACCTTCCCAGTGCAGCATGATTACATTGCAGCATGATATCAATAGCAGCGAGGGATAGAAAAGATCCTATTTGTGTTCCAACCCATCTCTCTTGCTTTTTTTCATATCAAGTCAGAGAACTCACTGTGCACTATTTTATACAGGCAGTTCACAGACAGAACTCAAACTGGCCACGTGCTCGGGGATCCCAGAAACAGAGAAGCAATGGTAGTATCTGAGAGGGAGATGTCCCCCGTTGTCTTCATTGTGATTCGATTGCTCACGCACTTAGCCATGCTGCTGGGAGCCACAAATGAGCCACAGGTAATGGAAGCCATCCTCATTGCCTCAATAGAGTAACTTCCGGTGTGGAATTGCAGGAAGACCCCCTGCTTATACAGTCAGTGCTGTAAAAAGCCTCCAGGCCTCCTCCCAGTGTTTCCAGAGGAGTTGTTGTTAGTGGATGTCAACAAGCTGCTGTTATAGGCACAGACCCTTAAGCCCTCTCTAATTTGTATGAGTGAAAATAATTAAATTCACAAATGCATCCAGTGGTAAAACACACATTTCAAAAATATGTGCATCTTCCAAATATGGCATGTCTGGTATGTTTCAGTGACACATGGGAGTTAAGGAGAAGGATTTTTCCCTTTGTTCCCCAAAGAGAGGTGAAAGCAAGTATGTTCTACACAACAGTGTTGAATTATAATGGAGGTTGAGGCAGAAACACATTGTAAGGGCAGCTTTGTCTTCCCCAAGTTTGCAGTAAGGAAGTTGGTTAACCAGTTATGTGGTAATCATTAGCCTTACTGGCATGCTTACCTGGTAACTGGTTAACCAAAGGGCCAGGTCGGGAACACAGCTCCCCTTCTGCTGTGCAGCCTAGCTGGCAGGACCCCAGCTGGCCAGAGCAGCTCCATCATCTGCAGAAGGCCAGGCTGAAGGAGCCTCTGCCACAGTAGGCTGTCTGGAATCTGCTTAGCTAGTTAAATGATGATAATTATATTGTTTAACTGGTTAACTTTTTAAAGGGGCATTTACATCCTTAGTTTGCATGAATAAATGACTGAACCTCACTTGTGTAGATAACTGCACATGGTCCTGTCCCAGGGGTAGGTCTTCTCTAAGATGTATTTAAGATTCCCCAAGATGCTGGGTTGTGACTTTACATGCATCAGGCTGGAGTGTCCACTGCTTGTTCTCACTTTGCCTTGCTTTTGTTGTTCTTCAAGTCTTTGCCAAGGATCATAAAGCCACCAGTGCAGGAGCCAGTAGGGTTTCTCTGGCAGCATATTGAGAAGGACCTGGAGCAGCTGACAAAGACGCTGGGAAAGAGTGTTGATGATACCATCAGCGTAGTTCATCTCATACTGAGCAGCCTCCTCAAGGAGCCCCACCAGCACCCAAACCAGTGTAAGCCAATGAACCCTCCGATGGAATGCAGAATGCAGCAGGGGAACAGTATAGCAGTTATGTGGTTCCTCCACTGATAACACAGCACCAATTGGGGTGATCCAGCTTTAGTGATACTGATTTCCTATTCCTGCAAGCAGACGATCGGCTGATCATCTCTCCAGCTGCCTGAGGGCTTGGGGTGTAACATGGTTTGCTAGATAGTTTTGAATGGAATTATAGCATAACTGACGGTACGCTGTAATGAAACTTTTTCAGCTGCAGAAACTGGCGAGGTAGTCCAAGAATGCAATGGGTTGTATACCGCCTTCTTAAACTACAATAGGAAAGCATCAGCGTGTGAGGACGGGCATCAGTAGAATTTGACGGTCTGAAACACTGGTCTTGCAGCAGACCTTAGGATGGGGTTATTTCTACAGAGGAGCTTGGTCTCAGTGGTTAGAGCACTGAATTGGGAGCCAAAATTCCTTAAGTTTATTCTTTGTGCTGCTACTCTGTGACATTGACAAGTCACTTGATTTCTCTGTATTTATGTTCGGACATTTCACAAATGTTCAGGCTCCCATCAGATGGGATCAGGAGACAGAATAAAAACGTCTTATGCATTTTCTCTCCAGTGAGGTCACTTTATCATAGATGCATGCCTCGATCTTAGGACCTCTGAGTTTTAGTGGCTCATCACACCCTGACAGCAGCTTAAAGGGATACCCATGTTCCCGAGGGGAAATCAGGGAAGTTCACAGAACCCCAAGTTCATTTTCCAGTGACACATCGTGAATATAACATGCTATCTATGCTGCTGTTGCAGGGCCAGTTCGCTTTGATGACACCCTCTCCACTAAGGAGCACAGAAATGAATGGGAAAGAATTGTTGCAAACACCATTATTATTCCTGAATTAAAGGTGAGACCCCACAGCACTTATATCTGATTACTAACCTTAATAAAAGGAATTTGAGCACCCAAAACCCCCCTGGAGTTCTGAACTACAGCCCATGCCAGTGCTGATCTATTGATCCACCAGTCCCTAAATCCACTCTGCTCACCACATATGAAAAGTACTGCTCATCCCTGCACAGCTTCCACAGCTGATACTATATGCTAGGACAACCACCTTACTCTGCCAGGGCAAGAGGAGTAATTGGGGGCCAAAAAGGGACCATGGAGGATTCTGATAGACAAGCAAAGGTATCTGCTGGCTTTGGGAGGGATTATCAAAGCAGGTTAACTATGTGCAATCAGTCCCCTTTGACTTTAGGGACCATTGGAGGTGGGGAGTGAGAGTTTGTAAAATAATTTTTGAGTATAAATGGTTGTCCTGGCACAGATGTTAAATGCCCTGGACTGAACCCATCTGTGCTGACATCCTCCTGTTGTAACTGGCCACTAAACTCCTATGGAAATGTGGCAAAGTTGTTGCAAAATTCTCTCTCCATAAATGAACAGCTGCCATCCGTATATTCTCCCTCACAAGTCCTCTGTGATCCTTGTATTTAATTATACGGCACCACTGTTTCCTTTTCCTCTGACCTCCTCAAAGGGTTTGTGAGTTGAAGAAGTTGTGTTTCTGACACTGGGGTTTTGTTATGCAGCACTTGGACAAAACGCTTGCAATGTTAAACAGACAGATCTGTGAGGACGAGAGAATCTGTTCCAACCCAGTGGCGAAAATAGTATATGGTGACCCCATGACCTTTCTGGCCCAGCTCCCCAAGGACAGCACCATACATTGCTCCCGCATGTGGAGCTGCAGGAAGAGGATCTCACTTGAGTACTTGGGGCATATAGTCCAGCAAAAGGATGGCAAAGACATTGTGCCCATCCTCTGGAAGTTCCTGCAAAAGGTAAGCGTGCTGAGATCTATGTCTGTCCCAGGATGCACTGAGGAGTGATTGCAGGTTCAGAGAGCCCTAACATATCATTAACAAAAGGGAAACTTCAACAGACCACTTCATGTCTTTTTCTTTTCAACTATTTATGAATGTGATGACTTTGATCTTGAGAATGACAACTGCTGTCAGCTACATGCCAAAAACTAAAGCACAGCAGTATGCATCAAGTGCACTTTGATATACTAAAATCACAGATAAGGCATAAAGGTAATTTGTGTTAGTATCTGTCATGTGAAATCCACCAAGGGACCAGACTAATCTGCCTTCCAAAGCTGCCCTCCCTTTGGTTCAAGATTAAACTGTGGATTGTTAGCTGTTATGTCCCTTTTTAAAGAAGTGAGGAGAGCAAATGTGAGAAGAGAAGAAAGGGCAGTTGAACTGCGAATTATACTGTAGGGTCATCACTTGCATCACCGAAGCTTGAAGCTGGGTTCTGTGAACTCGTTTCCCTGTGGAACACAGATCTGCATAGCATGAAGCATGTTCCAAGACATGGTAGGAGTTAGTAGTAGAGAGACCGCTAGTGCAAGATGTGGGATAGTGGAGTGATGTGTTCTGCTTCACGTACCAGAAGAGTTGCTGGCTGTAGCAACCATTTCTTTACCAGGTGCACTTTGGAGCAGCTCCCAGGATAGCTGTGCAGAAGTCTTCTCAGGTGGCATGGGTCCCCATCCAAGAGCCAAAAGGGCATGATCCTGATTTCATTGCTCATGTCTGCAAAGGGATCTGTGAGAAGTTTTCAAAAAATATAGCCCGAAGTAACACCCTAAAGCCTGAGATGTGATTAGTCTTGCATTGGTAACAATAAGTGTATGTGGGTTCCATGAGCAAGTACTCAAGTAGAATGGGAATCCAGCAGGAAAGTGCAGGTTGGGTATTGTTCTCTCCTTGCTGCTAATGCACTCCACTCTGTATGGATCATTACCTGAGAGAGCCTCCCACTCCTTCCTCTTCCTCCACCATCTCTGTGACCTTCACTGAACATGCAGCCTGGATCTTATAGACTCTGCTGCAACCTTCCTGCTCTTTGCACCCACAGTTTGGAGGGACTGACCATACTTTGATAAAGCACTTGAGAACAAGCCAACTACTTGCTCCATGGGCATATATAGTAAAACTAGATGATTTACCCAGTGTTGCTTGGGTCCTTAACTCAAATAAGTTTTTCTTTTTTCATTTAAATCATTGCTCTGGGGTGGGTCTGAGGGGTTCAGTACACAGGCTGCCCCAGGGAGAGAGGACAACCCCAGTCCTCTCTCACTGCAGCAGCTTGTAGCCAGGTGAGACGCGCCTATTCATGGCTGCTGCAGCTCCAGTGCACACAGCCAGGAGAGGGGTGCACATTCCCTGGATGGGGGACAGACACACAGACAAACACACATGTTATCTGAAATATATAGTTGATAGCTGTCCTTTTCTGCACCCCTGCACCCTGTGGACCCAATGGGGTTACAACTGTCCCAGTCCCCATCTCTGGCCCCTTGGTGCTCCCCTATGGTCATTCTGCAATATAACTGTCCCTCCTGCTAGACCCTTCCCCTTCCATTTTATGAGAAACAGTTGAATTCCATGTACATCCAAACCCTGACCTTGCTTTAAGTTATGATAAGAGGAAGCTGCCTACAGTTTGGTGGTCCTAGCTCTTAATGCTTAGGAAGATTTCTTGAACAGACTCTGACTGATAGATGCACATTTCTAAACGATATAGTAAGATCAGGCTGATATGGAGAAGGGACAGCATGAGCCCCTTTGCAAGGAGAACGCTCAAATTTCAGACATTCTCTATACTGTTATTACATAAGCATTGTTTATAGCCATGAAGTTTGCATGTGTACAGTACTGTGCTGTTTGCCAGTATGCATTCAGAAACCGTTTAAATCAGAACACACATCAAGGCTGCAAGTCTGTCCTTTGCGAGCTTTGTGCCCCCTCAACATCCCTGAAATGATCTGCCTTCACATCACTACCCCATACTCCTGGTGCCTCTCCTTCTTTCTAGGAAGCGGAACTGAGGCTGGTTAAGTTTTTACCTGAAATCCTGGCTCTGCAGAGAGATTTAGTGAAAAGATTCCAGAATATTACAGATATGGAACGTGGCACAATCAGAGACTTTGTCTCTAAATTCAACTCCGGTAAGACTGGCATAGAATGGTCCTATTTTAGTATTTCCAGGTTGTAACTAACAGAAACAAGCACAGGGCATCAGCCAACCTGCGTGGAGGGCTTGACTCTGGGAGGTTCAGCGTTAACATGGATACGTCTCCTGAAGTTGAAAGCAAAGCCTAAAGACTGAGTTCTGACTCCCATTCAAGTGAATGACACATCTTGACCCTTCAGCAGTCCTGTCCCCTTTATCTTGTGCATGGAAGGCTATAGCTACAGTACAGAGCATACAACAGCCCAAATGCAGCTGGGCTGCTGTAACGCTGCCAGTGCAGGTGTTCTAGGCCAATAAGAAAGTTAACCTGTCAACTTACTTACCCGGTGTCCCGTGAGCGGCAACACCTATATCAGGTGGGAGAAGCTTTTCTGCCAATACATCGTAATCCACCTCGGTGTTTTAAGTCAGTGTAACTCATGTCACTCCGGCTGTGGCTTATTCACACCTTTGCATCACATAACTTGTATCAACTTTAGTGTGTACATAGCCAAAGAGTCATCAGCTAGTTTGAGAGGATTTGAGCATGTAACTGTGGAGGGTTTGACTGGGATCTACGTTGGCGAGCAGGATGAATAGGCAAGATCAAGTGACGGTGTTGGATGACTGGGATTCACACTGTCCCATAGTATGGACCACCTTTTAATACTGAAATTGCCCAGTGGATTTGGATCACGCTCTGGTAACTACAGCAATTGCTAACAGGGAAAAGTAATATCAGGAAGTACTTAATGCATCGTTAGCTTTTTGCATTATTTAGAAGCTGCTCTACCAATAGAGCTGGCTCCCTCTGACCAGCTAGCTAGTGCTCTGGAGTGCATATGGATAGCTTGGGCATTATGGGATTGTAAGGTGTTGTGAGGGCCAGAAAAGGGTGTTTCAAGGATGCCTGGATTTTGTGTTCTTCAGATGAGATGAGGAATCTGTGGCAAATCAGAGTGAACACATTTCTGTCAGTGTGGAACAAGCTGAGAAGATCCCTAGATACCAATGGTGAGTGTGCTGTGTACCCTCTTGCCATTGCTGGAATGGCAGGACGGGGACGTCACTTGACACTAGGTGATGGATGTTTAGCCCTGCCTTACCCATTGGCAATCCAAGTTCTTTCCAGCGTTGGGGCTGAGATTTGTACCCTGAATGCTGACTTCAGACTTGATGAACAGTGTGGGTGCAAAGGGGAACTTGTTTTCCCCTTCCACTGCTTTCCCCTGCTGCCTCCTTTGTATCATACATCCTGTCCTAGCCTGTGAAATGACTGGCTCCCTGCCCCAGCTCGGTGGAGGAAACTCCGCCTTGGTTGCTGTGGGCCAACTGTGAAAGACTTCGCTGTGCTTTTGCAGGTGCAATTAAGCTTCCCACAGGCTGTTGTGATGCTGACTTGACCCTAGACGACACATATGAGGTCCTCCTGCCACGCAGACGGGGTCTGGGCCTGTGCTCCACAGCCCTGGTCAGCTACCTCATCAACCTGCACAATGACTTTGTCTACACGGTGGAGAAATACATAACAGACACCAGCAGGTATGTGAATGTGTCAGGTAGACACACCACTGCTTCTCTTTGTTACAGTCAGAGCTGTTAAGTGATGAGTGGTCTTGACTCTCACTGCTAGGACAGAAGGCTGACAGGACAGCCTTGTCCACCAGCAGTGAGAATCACGACTGCTCATCACTGTACAACTCTGACTGTAACATAACAAATGGCTCCTCCTTTCCCACAGGTACACCATCAGCCCTTCAGAGGTGGCAGATCTGCATGTGATCAATTATGAGGTAGAGAGAGACCTGGTCCCTTTGATCTTGTCCAACTGCCAGTACAGTGTGGAGAAAGGCAGGGAGACTCTGCAGGAATTCAACCTGGAAAAGATCCAGCAACAGGTCACCAGCAGGTTCCTGCAAGGGAAGCCGCTCATCACCCTAGTGGTAAGGAGGATGGCAGCCGGTTACTGCCCTTTGCAGACAGCTCTTCAGCCGCTGCTGGTGTTCATTTTGTTGCGGTACAACTGGCATGTGCTACAAGGGCCACCAAGGTGCTTTCCACCAAGATCTACAACCTGCAGGCCTTATTTCATGTGTGTTCGCTCTCTCCTGACAGGGAATACCCACCCTGGTGTACAGACAGGACCGGAATTACGAGCATCTGTTTAACGATGTAAAGAACAAACTCCATCAGGTAAGTCCCTGAGACAGAAGAAGCAGGACAGGCAAGTGACCAGAGGCTTTCTAACTTGATAAAAATCAGGATTTACTCCTCCAACGCGCACCTCTTGAGTTATAGGGGCCATGAGGATGCCTCCATGTTTTAACCCCTTTGTGATTTAAATCCACACACACCCAGTGTTCTCTCATCGGAAGGAAACAGAGGTAAACATCTTTACCTTTCGCTCCCTGCACTTTAAGTCTTTTTCCCTATACTGAGGCTTCAAGTGGTTGGGCTTGCATGAGGCACATCCCTTTACTGCACAATGAAAGGGAATGAGGAGGAATGCTAAATATGACTCTGTTCCCTCCAATTATAGACCTCCCTCCCTAACTCTATGATCAACATGATCAGTGGAGAGCTGCAGTCCTACCATGATGTCTGTGAAGCTCTGTCAGTTGCTGAAATCACGCTGGGATTCCTGGCCATGGCTGGAGAGGACCCTGAGATGCTTCTGACCCATTATGTTGAAGTTGTTTTGCAGATGGAGGATCAGACAAGCCCTCACGTGCTGAAGGTAAGTCCAGTGAGCAGATTCCTAGCATCTACAAACATGTAAACAGGTCCAGTCAGACTGATCTCCAAGGCTAACAGCCTAGCTTTAAAAACTGGTAGTGCACCAGGGCAAGTCGGGTGGTTTCTACATCCCTGCAGACCCATGTAGAAGCAAGGCTCAGCCAGCCAGTTTATGTTGTTGGATAGCCTTTGGTAACAACTACAGGAGATCTGGGGCAGGAAGGGTGATGTATCAGATCACTTGCTCTGCAGACCTTGGGTGTCCTGCTTGGATTCAGGAACAAGGGCAGGACTCCTGGTGTTAGGTGATGCAAGTGCTAGGTCTGATTCTGCCATAGAAATCAAGGGAAGGCAAATATCAAGGGATGCGTTCACTGAAGAGTCAACTTTCACGAGCACTGAACGGAACATACCTCCTCCCTCCCCCCCACAAGCTCTAGAGGATGGGGAGGGGGATCCTCTCTTTTCCCCACTGATGGTCATGGTCATGCCAGAAGAAACTGTTTCTGTGACAGACAGGGTGCTACCTGCTCTCCAGTACACATGGCATTAGTTCCACCTTCACTTTGCCCGCCTCTTGCACAGATTCTTTAGGGGTGAGTTGCAGGAGAGAGACGGAATGGAGAGACTGCCTTTTGGAAAGCAGGCCTCCACATCCAGGGTGTCAGGGCTGGGTGACATGGCAATTTGTCCTGATGTTTACTCTTGCTGATCACCTGTTTCCCATCTACTGAGTCACCCCACCTACTTGCACCAGCCTTCCTGTGTTTATTCTCATGTGCTGCAAAAGCCAGAAAAGTCCAATTGTTTTAAGCCTCACTGTGTTCTTCTGCAACACACACCAACAACAAAGACATAAACAGCAAGGTATTCCTAGTCTATCCCGCCTGCAGAATTCTACTCATTTGTGTGTTTCTCTTTCAGGCCCTAAGCCAATGTCACCTAAAGCACATCATAGCCTTGTGGCAGCTCCTCTCTACTCACAAGTCTGAGCAACTGCTGCGTCTCAAACGGGTAGGAAAGGATATGGCGTCAACATTCAATGTAGTGTTTTTTTCTTCTCCCCAGAGGAAACTGCTCACCTGTGCATGTTCTTGCTATGCCTTCTAGGATCCCTTTGTGGATGTTGATGCAGCCTATAAAGCTGAGCTCAGTTCAGAGAACACCAAGCTCCTTAACACCTTCCTCATTCAGGCCGGGCTGGAGACATTCCTGCAGGAGCTGCACGAAATGATCATCCTGAAACTGAAACATGCCAAAGCTGGAGATGAGTTTAAACCCACATGGAGGTAACGGACTGCTCAGGCGAAGCCAAACCTAACCACCTTCACATGCTAATTTTTTATTTCAGTCATTTACATGAATTTGCAAAAGGGCAATGAATTCCCTTAGTTTTTTACTTCCTCTGTTGGACACAAAGCACGTAACACCAACTGACTGAATAGTGAAAAGCCACAGCCAGTCCAAAGAATGTTTACACAACACTTGGAGCAGAATTTTCTAAATAGTAGTTAAACATGTAAAAAATTCAAATGGGAATTGCTGTTTTTGAGTGGCCTAAGGAATGTGAGCACTGGGCAAATTCAAGCATAGCACACATAAGCACGGTTAGCTTTCCATACATCGCTTTGCCCTTGCACTGCAATCCTATTCTGCAGCACTTCCCACATCTACGTTCTTGAGTTTCCAACGGGGTTGCCAGTGTATTTTGAAGCTGACCTGTAGTACCATTTAAACTGCAAGAAGTATATAGAACAGTGTTGTCTGTAAAATACTGTGTAAGACGTATACAGCATAGTGCAATATTAAGTGTTTTCTCACTCCTTATTTTCTAGCCTGAAGGAAACGCTTTTTTCGTACATTGAACGTAAAGAGAGCAGCGTACTTACAGAGCAGGAAGATATGTTCCCAGAAGAGATTCTGCTCTCTCACTGTATTGCTGCCTGGAAAGCTGCTGCTGCCCTCAAAAGAGATCGTAGATTAAGTTAATGCAGTAGAGGATCCAAGCCACTAGAGGAGCAGCACTGGGTCTATATAATACCTGCTCATTGCACTGATCTTCCTCCGTGTAGAAGGTGAATTCTGGTGCCATCAGCGCTCCGTGTTGATAAGATCTTGAACATAACCTCTTTCTTGCACTGGACTCAGGACCAGAATGGGATGTAAGCTCATGAAAGGTTTTATGCATCAGAAGCAGAAGAATTTGAGGGAAATACATGTATAAACAAATAGGAACCATTTCCTAAGTGGGCAAAGCAGAGATGCAAAAACTATTCATAGGGAAACATAATGAAAAGTCATGTGTCCTTGAAGGACCAAAAAAGCCATCATCTTTCAGTGACCTCGTAAGGGGCAGCTGAAAGTATCCCGTGAGCTCCTTGAACAGCCACGTACATCCATGCTCTATTTCTCCACATTTTCTGTAGGCACTATTCCCATTCATAAGCTCCTTTCCTGCCAACCTTTCCCTTGGTAGCTGTATGAAAAACAACTGTAGTCCTCCCTCATCCAGGTCTCATATGCTTTTTTGCTGCAATACTACCACAACTGCCTCCATATGTATAAAAGGGTCGTATTTGCTCTTATCTTTATTACTGCTCTAGCATTCCACGAGTCCATGGGTATCAGTTGACTTCCTATTTGCATAATAAATACAAGACAAAAGAGTAAGTTCCAAAGCTCACCACAGCAGTTCTTGTAGCTGCCTTAAAATAAAGCATTAAAAGGCAATGTGGCCCAAATCCCACTTAACAAGACAACCTGATGGCCCTGAATTACTACTCTCACTACTCCCCACCCCTTCCCCAAGATAACATACATGTCTATCCGAATAGTGCTGCCAGGCTAATTCAGGCATGTGTGTGGTAATGCGCTTGTTGGAGCTAGGGGGAAGAGGCTATTAAACACATTTTCTGTTTGTCTTGTTTAGCATGGACACACTCCATTAGTGATTTTAGTTGTCAGCTGATAAGGAACAAACATATTAATGGTGTGTCTGGCTTAATACTTTTCAGTGTTGCCTTTCACTAACAGTAAGCATCTACAACTGTCAGTGCCACCCAGCTTTCTTGATATCACAGCACAGTAATTTAGTTAGGACCATGTTTCCATTTAGAAACTTCCTTTTGCGGTGAAAAGTTTGTACTTCGGAAGGGATTTCAGCTCAGGATCAAGTTTCAGATCAAGTTTAAGGAAATCCAGATCTTTTGCTATGTACTGGATAAGTAACAGAGGTTTTTTTTTAAGACACAACTTCAAAATGAGAATTTTTAACCGCACATATTAGGTAGATCTGACCCCATTAAGGTCTGTCTGATACATAATACAGGTCCACCACTTTGGTTTTCCATAGGTGGATAATACATATCCCAGTAAAAACACTGGAATATGAATTCTAAAATAGGGTCGTCCCCCCCTTCACCTTAATGAGGGAATTTTACAAACTTTGCCATTTATTGATATGTTGCAACACCAATATTTATAAAATATTTGGGATAATCTGATCTATAAAGTTAATCATGATGGTTTGCCTATTGGAAGCTGTATGGATTTTATTTACATTTGCAATATTTCTATCTCTTTCTGCACAGTTGATGTTTTCAAGTTGCCTTTTAAAAAGAAAAAAAAGATACCTCAGGAACTCAGTTTGGATGGAGCCCAAACTAACCTCTTAGCAGCAAGCATTAAGTGACCTTTTCTAGTCACTGTTTTGTTGCTATTTCTAGATTTAAGGTGCCTTAGCAGTAACTATTTAGAAAGAATCATTCTAGATGTAATTATGCTTCAGTTGCTTTATATGATTTGATTTTTTTTGTATTTTTTTTAGTCTTAATAAACTTGATAAGTTATAACCAACAGAGAAGTGTGCACCTCATTCCGTGCTTTTATTGTGGAGGATTTTGAGACTGTCTCTTCAATAAATGAAATATTTGCGGCTAAAGATTCCATAGTGGTTAATAGTGATGCTTGAAACTGTCTGGCAAAGCACCTAATGCACAACTGTGCCAAAAGGAGTCTTAAGATTTAAAACCCTGGCCTTTGTCTTTCAAGCTGCTAATTATGCAGATGTGCAAATTTGGATTGTTAAGGGGTGTCTGCTGTGCTCAATTCCAATGTCTTATTGGAAAGCAAGCCCTATATCCTAATGAGGGTACCCTTGAGAAGTGGTGGGATCACTACTGTTCATTTCCTCCTCCTCTTCTAGAGAGGGGAGAGGTGAGGAGTTAGAGCCTTTCACGGATACAAAATATGCATCTACATTAAGGATGTAAAAGGTTAACCACCGGGCCTGGCAGCAGCCAGGCAGGCTTCACGGTGGGCTCTGCAGTATTAAGAGTACTTACGCTTTATACCACAGGGTCGGTAGCACAGGTAAGGGCTGGGATTTTGAGTGATTTCTGGGTTCCATTTCTAAACCAATTTTTACCGCCCCAAAGTGCATGCATGGCCACGACAGCGAGCGGCGGCTCTCCGCAACCGTGCGGCGCTCCTGCGCCGTCGCTGCACCCCTCTGTCAAAACGGTGCCGCTAGGCCTGGATGGGCAGGGCTCTAGGGAGGGGTAAAGCAGAGCCCAGCAGTGAGGGTGAGCTCAGGGGGAAGCTCAGGGCAGCAGGTCCCCCC
>JANRFK010005987.1:25193847-25205566 GCA_030068395.1 Apalone spinifera | reverse complement strand
GGTCTGCACGAAACAGGCTTGTTCAGGCCAAGAAGGGATGTTCTGAAGTAGGCTCTCCCAGGGCCTGGTGTCCCGGAGCGCTAACCAGCTGCCTCGTTTTAGATCCGCGACCTGCAGATGGGCGGAGCCACGTTCCCTCTGAAGGACACCTCCGGCAGAGTCCTGGGCATGGTGAGCCCCGGGGAGTCTGCTTCGCGCGTTGGCCACATGTTCCCCCGCCTGGTGGCAATGGGGAGGGGACTGTAGTGCGACCCTCTCTCCAGCCCAGTGACGATAAGCCGGGAGGGCAGGAGCAGAGCAGGGCAGAGCTAACGCTCGCTCCTGTCCCTTTCAGCCCATGCACTCTCAGAAAGGCACGGGGTCCCCTCGCGGGGTGCATGGCCCTTTGTCGTACGGGGCTGCATAGGTGACTCGTGGTAGCACTCAGAAGGTGCACGCCCCCCTGTGTCCCCGCCAGCATTTCAATTGCTAAATGGTGTGCCCCCACATACCCCCTGCCTGTCCCTCTCTGCACACGTCCTCCTGCAGGCACCAGTCGCCTCTGCGTGACAGTGCGATGTGAGAGCCCATGTCTCGCACCATTGCAGCAAAGGGGCAAAGCATGGGGAGGGTGTGGCAAGTCAGGAATCCCTGTAGCGTGGTGGAAAAGGCACCTTGGGAGATGGAGGGGCTGGCTGTGTCCCCTCAGAACTGGCAGGAGGAGGCTGCCTCCTTCCCCCGGGTGTATATTGGTTCATTCCAGCTCCAACTGAACCAGGCCCCGTGCCCTGAGCAGAGTGAACTATTGGGGGAAGGGAGCACAAGGAGTCTTAGGAGACAGCCCCTCCCTGTGATGTGCTGCTGTGATGTTCCCAAGCGGAGGGGAGCAATGAAGACCGGGGCTCTTAAATGTATGACCCCCCTACCCCGCTTTCCCGGGCATCCCAATGTGCGTGTGCAATTCCTGACGACTTGCGTTGGCTTTCAGCAAGCCCCACAGCTCTGCGCCGTCTGCTTTTTCCACCCTCCAGGCTCTGCGCAGCTACAACAAGAGCACGAAGCCCATCTATGTCTCTGTGGGCCACAGGATAAACCTGGAGTCGGCAGTGCGCCTGGTCCAGTCCTGCTGTAGGTACCGGATCCCGGAGCCCATCCGACAGGTGCGAAGGCCGGGCAGCTAGGGGATGGGGATCTGAGCCTGTGATGGGAGTCAAGGCTATGTCTGCACTGCAGGCTTCTTGTGCAAGAAGCTTTTGTTGGAAGAGATCTTCCGCAAAAATTTGCGCCAGGGCGCACCCACCCTGCAAAAGCGCATCGGAAAAGCGGTGTGCTTTTGTGCAAGAGAGTGTCCAGGCTGCACGGACGCTCTCTCACAAGAAAGCACTGATTGCCATTCACAGAATGGCTACCAGGGCAGCTGTGCTTGTTTCAATAGGCTGTTTTTGAGCAAAAAAACCCTGCTGCCCGTCCACACGCCCCTTCTTGCGCAAAAAGGAGTTATTCCTCGTAGAAAGAGGAATCCCTGTACCACAAAACCCTCTCTGTGCTGTCGATTCACTGTACGTTTTCTTGCGCAAAAACGCGCTTGGGGTGTGGACGCGCCGCGAGTTTTTGGGCAAAAACTCTGCAGTATAGACGTAGCTTTAGATAGTGAAGGGAGCTGTGAATTACAGGGCTGCGCTGGCATGTAGGATCAGCTGGGCTCTCTTCCCGCCGAGCAGTGCCTGAGCATGCTGGGCCCTCCCCTCCAGCTACGGGCTACAGCCGATCCTGGCGGTTGTGATCTACCTGTCTTCTTATTTCTAACACAAGGAACGAACTGCTCCTTCCCTGTTTCTTTATCCTCCCAACATGTCCCTGGAAGCACCCGCAGCTCTCAGTGCAGATCCAGCCGGGGGGGGGCTCTCTGCGCCTCTCTGCAGGCTGGCTCTGGGGTTAATAATGCAGAGGCGCGAGAGGTGCAGCTTTCCCAGAATGTGGAGCTGAACACAGACCGCAGTGCTCGTCCTCTGGGCGATGGGGTATGCCGCACTCCGCAGCACGCCGCAGGCTGCCAGGTCCAGAGATAGCCAGTAGGTGGCAGCACTTGCCCACACGCCGGGCCTGTGTCTGCCTTCGATTTTCTGCTTAAGGTTCTAATGAAATCACAGCGGGGCTGGAGAAATGAGCCTCAAGAAGTGTGAAGCCCATGGGGTTGCTACCCTGAGAAGAGTTTCCTTCCCCTGAGGATCACCTTGACATTAGCCATTCGGGCAGGCTGCCCTGCTCAGCATTTGGGGAGCAGACTTTCTTCGGGGTCCCTTTGTGACATCAGCCTGGGACCCTGAGCTACACCTCGGCCTTCGTCTCGTGTCTGCCAGCCCCCCAGACTGCCACGCCTGTCTGAGCAGTCTTGAGAAGGCTCCCGCGAAGGCCAGACATGGAGGCGCTGCAGACAGAAGTTGTTCATTGACGTGGCAGTCATTTCTGAACATTGAAACACGTCACATTGTTTAGTTGTAGAGCAACCAGCAAAACTGCCCGTTGGCGTCTCCAGACTAGAGCTGATCATGGAGTTTCTGGTCCCATGGCCTGCTTCCTGACAGACTGGAGGTGGTCTGTCCCATATCTTATTGCTAGCAGTGGCCAGTACCCAATGCTTCAGTGGAAACAGTCTCTCATAGATGCATGTTAGGAGGGCGAGGAGAAAGCCTTCCCCAGGGGAAACATACCGGTGTTTCTTCTGGGAATCATCTTGGCCCGAGTGCCCTCCTTGTTCTTTGAGACTGGCCAGCTAGACTTCTCCAACTTCTTCCGCTCTACTCTGCACTAGTTAGGTCTCAGTTGGAGTCTTGTGTCCAGTTCTGGGCACCACATTTCAAGAAGGATGTGGAGAAATTGGAGAGGGTCCAGAGAAGAGCAACAAGAATGATTAAAGGTCTAGAGAACATGACCTATGAAGGAAGGCTGAAAGAATTGCATCAGTTTAGTTTAGATAAGAGAAGATTGAGGGGGGACATGATAGCAGTTTTCAGGTATCTAAAAGGGTGTCATAAGGAGAAGGGAGAAAACTTGTTTATCTTTGCCTCTGAGTATAGAACAAGAAGCAATGGGCTTAAACTGCAGCAAGGGAGGTTTAGGTTGGACATTAGGAAAAAGTTCCTAACTATCAGGGTGGTCAAACACTGGAATAAATTGCCCAGGGAGGTTGTGGAATCCCCATCTCTGGAGATATTTAAGAGTAGGTTAGATAAATGTCTATCAGGGATGGTCTAGACAGTATTTGGTCCTACCATGGGGGCAGGGGACTGGACTCGATGACCTCTCGAGGTCCCTTCCAGTCCTAGTATTTTATGATTGTATAACTGCTCCAGCTAACCTGCGGCAATAAAGGGACAAAATGCTGGTGACTCCTTCTGGGGCCAGAGCTCTCCAAGAATTCGAAAGATGGGAACCCAAGCAGGGAGGGAAATGATTCAGGCCAGGGATTCTTGGACATTTTCATAGCACGGCTCCTTTCTTAATGGAGAGAGTGTGTCGTAGACAATCGTATGGCCCTACCAGCTTGGCCGTTCACTGTCATAGAACCTGCCCTGTGTCACACAGCCTCTCTGGGCTAATGACGACAATCACCTACACTCAGGAAAGAAGAACTTTAGTGACAAAGGAGGTGGCCTCTTTCGATGTGACTTAGGGGCTGGAGATAAGGTAGCAGAGCCAGCACCAGGCACCAGTGAGGTCTCCACAGATGCCATAGCTGTTCCCCAGAGCAGAGATTGGGAAGCACTGGTTTGGGTGATTGAAGGGCTACAGGGAGGAGGGGTGGGATAAAACTGAGCAAACACTGAATGTTGAGCAATCTCTTCGCTGAGCTTCAGCTGACCCTAGCAGAGGGCGGTAGGGCTGAAAGCCGCACCTCTTGGCGTTAAAGCTGGGCTGAGTAAAGCACTAGGCAACAGAATGTAGGGGTCATTCCTGCCCGAGAAGACTTGTAGTCTTTTCTCCATGCGGTGACCCTGCAGGGCGTTGAGATGTGAAAGGGGAATATCTTACAGTGAGTTTTCCCTGGGTAGTGTGGTCACAGCTTTTCCGATGCCCAAGGGGAAGTTTCGGGGTTGTTAGCCCTTGAAGCTTTTCTTGGCTCCGAAAGTTCTGGTAACTTCAAACACGTGCAGCTCCCAGTTGCAGTCAGCTCTTCTAGTCCCTCTTCCACAGGCCACAGGCCCATCTTATCTGAAGCACATCAGCTGTCAACATGCCACCTTGCTGGAGGCACAGCTGGCCCCACCGTGCCCTGGTTCACCTGTGGCTAAGTTGTGCAAAGTGGGTGCTAGACATCATCTTGGCCACGGACCTGGCGGTCGCGTTTGCATGTGGAACAAGAGGTGGCTTTGCTGCGTGGGGCCGTGTGTCTCGGCTACAGCGAGTGCAGTGAACTTTCAGAGGAAGCAGAGGGAAATTCATTATCTGCTAAAATAAATATTTACATCCTGCTTGGACCTCATTCCATGAGTAAATAGCAGGCTGAGGCATGAGGATTCTGTGTGCAGAGGATGCACTCTCATCCGGCAGGCTCATGAATATTTGAAGTTCCTCTGTGGAAGTTTCATCCCAGCCGGAAGGATCTCTCAGGTGCAACCCAAACCAAAGAACCCGGTGGGCATCCTGCTGCTACAAGCCAAACACTCAACCGGCAGCAACTGGTGGCGTGACACTAAATCTGCCTGCGCTGACCCTGGAGTTGGACCCCATGTCCCCACCAAGAGATGCCACGACCTGTCTGGGTGCAAGAACTCCAAGCCTCCTCAGACTCCACACTACACGTGCCTGGGGGATGGAGTGGAGCCTCTTAGCAAATGAGCTCCCAGCCTTTGATTCTGCAGGATGGAACAAGACCTGCAAAGGGATAGATTCTGTTACCTCTTGTAGGCAGGTGGATTTACGGCCGCGGTGTCCTCACAGATCTCTGGCCCCGTCGATGATGATAACCAGGAGGCTGCTTGCGTGTGTGCTCAATGATGTGGGCCCAACGACCACAGCAGACCCCGAGAGGGCCCCCAAAGACCACAAACCAGATAAGGATCAAAAGCACCCATCCAGGTTTATAGTTAAGCGAAGTACAATCATAGCTGTCAGTAGACTCTGCACATATGTACTCATAACAATGGACTGACTCAGTCAGTGGGAAACTCCCACTGCCCGTAGGTCATCCAAAGCCTGGCCCCCCAAGACATCACCTTATATACAGGTACAACACATCACATCTCACTGCTGACATATTGGGTTGCCACCCTCTGACATTGTCAGGTTACCACCCTCTGACACTACCTAGATACCACCCATCACCCTGTGCCTCGTGGTTCGATTAGATCATCTCTATCCATCATGCTGTCATTGTAGACCCTTTCCTGAACCTGAGTCTGTATCTGAGAGGGGTGGGTATCAAGGCCTTTTTAATGAGCTGCTGGTACCATGTGATTTCCACTTATGACCAGTACCAATTATTGTTCTGCAGTGGGTACCTAGCACCAATTAGTGTTTTGCGCTCTCAGCCCTGTTCGTGCCAAGTTTTGGGGGTTGGGGCCTGCCTCTTGCTCACTGTTTAGCTTTGCTTTACGTTAGCCATGTGTTGTCCATTGTTAGCTAGGCCTCAGACCAGGCCTGTGCTATATTGGCTTATGTTTTAGGCCTTCATCTTACTACACCTCTCAACTTTCTGCTTTGCTGCACATCAGACTCCTACTCGCTGTCTGACCCTTTGTGTTCCCGCTGGCAGCTCACCCAGCAGGTTCCTGCTGGCTCAGGGAGCTGCCACCCGGGCAATCTGCGGGGGGAACCCTAGCCAGCCAAGGAGTGGCAGAAAGGCCATTCTGAATTGTTGCGTCTGGACGTTGCACATTTAAGCCACTGCGCCTGTGCTCCTAAACTCTGCCCTGCCTGCTACAAGTTCCTGCTATCCAGTGGCGACTGAGGGCCAGAACTCCCTGAAGCCTGCGCCCCTTTCACCTCCACCACCTTGCTGTTCCCACAAGTGCCACTGCCAGTCATTCACAAAATAGACAAGGGAGAAATTCCAGACCCCTAATGCCAGCACTAGTCCCCTCCAAATATAGAAGGGATTATTACGGCACAATGATCCATCTTATTGATTAGCCTCTTGGTTAATAAGCTGGGTTAAGCTGTCTCTCAGCACAGTATTAGGAGTGAGGGCTGGCAGGTAACTTGATGCCTAATCAAGCATTAGCGGTGTTATTAGGCAAACTTGCTTGGGGCGGGGGGGGGGGGGGTTCATCTTGCAGAAGAACAGTGAGTGAATCTGGCTTTTGCTCACTTGGGCTCCAAGCAGGCGCTCAGTCGAACAGTCTGTTTCCCTTGTTATGAAATTCATCACGTAATGTCTTATCCTGAAGAGTGATCAGAGTTATTTGTCAGTTGAGTTATGAAACTGTCCAATTATGAAAAGGGGGAAAATTCCTCCAAACAAACGGCTGCTTATGTAACCGCATCTCATTGTCTGGCATGTGGAGCTGGTGAGAGGCTCTTAAGCAGCAAAGATGTAGCGGGGGGAGTGGTGTGAAGCAAGCTAGTGGGGAATTTGGTGTGGGAATGTTCACAAATAGCACAAGCATGTGAGTTACAGCCAGGCTAGCCACTGGGAGTTTCATTAGTCCCCTTTGCTGCTGCTGGCCGTATACGTTTATCCAGTTCCCTTCAACTGGAAGGATCCCAAACTGCTGTAGAGGAGGGGGGGTATCTTGAAGCCACCTCTGGAGTGGAGCACAGCCGCTGTTCTGAGCTGCCGCCCTGCAGTGGGGGTTAAGGGAGGAAGTAAAGAAGAGCTTCCCCACGTGAAACTTTGGGGAGAATTGAACCCAGCTCTCCCACCCTTGCACTTGTCAAGGTGGCCGTGACCTTTTAATAACCACAGAGGGGTCTGTCTCCGTGGAAGCACCACACCAACTGCAGGTTCAGTGATGGCTCTGACCCACCCCCAGTGCTGACGCAGCAGCAGCTCATGCTGTAGCTCTTGGCTTTCTTTGGAGGCCTCCATCCCAGACCTGAGGAGCCCCGCTTAGCCGAGGAGAGTAGACAAAGGTGTGTTTTCCCCGGTGGGTCGCGGGCCTGGGAATGAGCTGCACTCTGGGAGAGGAGGCTGTCCGACAGTTTGTTTCCCCCGGGATTGAGCCTTAAGGATTTCACATGCCACTGGGAGCAACGTTGGTTCGTGGCCACTTCTAGGCACCCTCCAATGGCTTAATGGCCAAGTCTGTAGCTCTGGGCTTTTCCCCTTGCAATGTTTAATGCCTGATTTAAATAACAGTCATTGGCCGGTGCTCTGCTCCTGGAGCGGTGTTTCCTGTGAGCTGGGCGCTTGGGCAGCTGCTCAGAAAAGATACAAATGCCGCCCCGCTGATTAGCAGAGCGCCCACAGCTAGGTGCATGGAACAACATTTATTCCACATGTGGATGGAAAAGACTAGAGGGGACATTGCTTTGGAGCTTTCCCTGTGGGAGCACAGGAGGGGACTGTGCGTCTGGGAACCCTCAGAAGCAGAGAATAAAGGTATCTAGCCTGTTTGGTGAAGAGGGCGGCTATTCACAGGTAGCGAAGGGACAGCTGGTCGTCTCAGTGCTCTGAGCAGCGCGGTGGAGGCCGGGGGGCTGCATCCATTAAAGCAGGACCTAGGAGAATACAAGCAAGGGGTTGGCGTTCTGATCTCCACCCCCTCTCAGAGCCCACCATGTCCTCGTGTGCCTGAGACGTTTCCATGAGAAAAATCCTGAAGCTAGTCGCTGCCCCCTGCTCTGACAGTCTCAGGTGGGCACTGAGAGGTGTTTCTCCATTGGGGGGGAAGCAGGAGATTTGCAAGAGCGCCCCCAACCCAGCCCAGCCCAAAGCGTAAATTGAAAAGCCAAGCAGCAACTCAGCCCGGGAACGCCTTCCCCCGCCAGGTTGGCCCTGCCTTGTGCTGGGCTGAGGGGCTGCCCCAGCAGCAAGCCGATGTGACTGGCTCAGGGGCAGGCTGGTGCATGACCTGGCCCAGATCTGGAGAGGGAGACTCATTCCCAGAGCCAGCCTAGCTCTCAGCTGGGACAGGCATCCTGCAGGTCAGCAGTTCAAATCCAGCCCCGGGTAAGTCAGTCCCTGCTGTTAGCTGGCCTGTGTGCCGTGGGGGTTCTCAGCCCATTTCCTAAGGGGCAGGCGTCTGCTTCCCTATCGCCTCTATCCTTGCTAGTGCCGGCGGGGCCCTTGTCTCACTCTCAGGTGTGGGGCCAAAGCCAAGCCAGCCACGGAGACCAAATGCCCCTCTTGCCCCGGATGGGGCTCGCTCCGGCTGAGGTTGCCGGAAGGGAAGTGTCAGTAAAGTTTGCCCTGCTGCTTTAGCCCCCTGTGTCTAGCTAGGGAGACTGGTGTGGCCACCTCAGCCTGGTCTGGGGGAGTGGGGGGGATGGTGCATTACTTGACTGCTGTGCCCTGACGCTTCTGCCATATCCCCGCGCTGCCGCCCCTTCGAGATGCGTCTCCCAGCGGCAGTCGGGAACGCTTCCCGCCTGGCTGGCTTGCACAGCCGCGTCCTCACGCTGGGAGCAGCAGGCGGGGAGGAAGCTCTGGCACGTTCAGGGTCCAGCGTCTCTACCCAGCGAATGGCCCCACCCAAGGCTGTCCCCGACCCAGCAGCACTTGCTGTCGCTTCAGGGGAAAGCAATTAAAATGCTCTAGCACTTCCGTCCCCGCCAGCCCATTTCCATCACCAGGAGGGAACGGCAAGCCTTGCTGGCAGGGCCCACTTGCTTCAGGGCCTTTGTGCTGCTGGTCAGGGGGCTGCAGTGTGGCGCCCAGCAGCTTCTTGCAGGCAGAGGGACACTTGTCCTTCCAGCCTTCTTTCCCTGGGCCCAATGGCTGTAGCAAGGGGCTGTAGCTGTGCCTTGCTGGCTTCCCTTGTGGTAAATGCAGAAATGGGGGACGGGCTTTAGGAAATCTCCTTTCTGCTTCCAACATGAGCTGTCTGGGTCACGAGCCTCCTCTCCGCCCTTTGGGGTCTTTGTCCTCTCTGCCAGGGGCAGATGAGGCCGAGGGACTGAATGGAGCAGGATAAAGTCAGGGAGGCAGGTGGGGCCCTCCTTGCGTGGAAGCCCTACCCGGAGCTGCTGGGCTGAGCCTTCACCCCGCTCACTTGCAGAGAAGCTGCATGTTGCAGACGACACTAAACTGCTCAAGGTAGTTAAGACCAAAGCAGACTGTGAAGAACTTCAAAAAGATCTCACCAAACTAAGTGACTGGGCAACAAAATGGCAAATTTAATGGATAAATGTAAAGTAATGCACACTGGAAAAAATAACTCCAACTATACATATAATATGATGGGGGCTACTTTAGCTACAACTAATCAGGAAAGAGATCTTGGAGTTATCGTGGATAGTTTTTTGAAGACGTCCACGCAGTGTGCAGTGGCAGTCAAAAAAGCAAACAGGATGTTAGGAATCATTAACAAAGGGATAGAGAATAAGACGGAGACTATCTTATTGCCCTTATATAAATCCATGGTACACCCACATCTGGAATACTGCACACAGATGTGGTCTCCTCATCTCAAAAAAGATATACTGGCATTAGAAAAGGTTCAGAGAAGGGCAACTAAAATGATGAGGGGTTTGGAACGGGTCCCATATGAGGAGAGATTAAAGAGACTGGGACTTTTCAGCTTGGAAAAGAGGAGACTAAGGGGGGATATGAAAAAGGTCTATAAAATCATGAGTGGTGTGGAGAAAGTGAATAAGGAAAAGTTATTTACTTGTTCCCATAATATCAGAACTAGGGCCCACCAAATGAAACGAATGGGCAGCAGGTTTAAAACAAATAAAAGAAAGTATTTCTTCACCCAGCGCACAGTCAACCTGTGGAACTCCTTGCCTGAGGAGGCTGTAAAGGCTAGGACTATAACAGGGTTTAAAAGAGAACTAGATAAATCCATGGAGGTTAAGTCCATGAATGGCTATTAGCCAGGCTGGGTAAGGAACGGTGTCCCCAGCCTCTGTTTGTCAGCGGGTGGAGATGGATGGCAGGAGATCGCTCGATCATTCCCTGTTCTGTTCACTCCCTCAGGGGCACCTGGCGCTGACCACTGTGGGCAGACAGGGTACTGGGCTGGATGGACCTTTGTTCTGACCCAATCTGGCCATTCTTTTGTTCTTACGTTGCACGAAGGCTGGGAATGGCTAGTGCCCCAGGCCCTGCAGAGTGACTCCTCCTCCTGGCCTGTGCAGCTGCCTGGCCGATCTTTCATGCGTGGAGGGCGCTGGGCGGTCTGACCAATCAAGTCTTGCACCTCCTCTAAGCCATCTCCTCCCCAACTGCAGGCTGACATACGGTCCAGAGAGTACATCCGGAAGCACCTGTCCGCCCCGCTGGGGAGCACGACTCCGGGGCCAGCGAGGTAGGAGTGTGGCGGCCTACGCACCCACACGTCCCAGGGATGTGCTCATGTAATGCTCTTGGGTAATTGCATTAAAGGGACAGGCAGGGTAACAAGGTGGGATAAAGGGACAGCAGGGCACATGCTGCCCCCGCAGAGCGGGAGATTTCTGACAGGTGCCGTCTGTGCTGCACCATGTGGCCCTCCGAAGGTGCAGCGTCCCGGGCTGGATGGACCACACGGCTACGGAAGGTCACAGGGATTTTGTCCATTTCCGGTGTGCATGATAAAGTGCCAAAGCCCCCGTGTGTGACGTGAGGGCAGACAAAAATACCCTGCAAGGAGCTGGCCTCTGGGTCCTAATGAATAAGGCAAAGCCACCTCATTCTTTTGTAATGCGGGGCTGGATTCTGCTCTGATACACTGGTGTAAATCCAGAGTAACCCCTCGGATGTCTAGGGTTTCGCTGGTGTCAGGCTGGAATAAGGGAGAGCAGAACTTTGCTCTAAATCCGGGGTTCTCAAACCTCATTGCCCTGCAACCCCTTCTGCCAGCAAAATTTGCTACACGACCCCAGGGATGGAAGGACTTGAAGCCTTCTAGCCTCTGCCCTGGGCGATGGGGCTTGGGCTTCCGCTTTGGCCCCCCAGGCTCCAGCAAATCTGAGCCAGCCCCGGTGACCCCTGTAAAATGGGGTCCCGAACCACAGTCTGAGAATTGTTGCTCCAAGTGATTCTCTTTGTATCAACCCCCTGTTCCTCTGTGCCCTTTTTATTTAAATCTAGGGGCAATATTTTCAGCACTGGTCCTGGCAGCTCACAGCTGGATTCTCTGGGCACCTGCGCAAATAGGATTAGCCTGGTTGGGCAAATTGCTCTTAGGTCTCTTAGGCAGATCTGTCCTTGAGGGGATCATAACGGACCAGAAACGAGCTGGGTCTGGTGTGGATAATGGAGAATGTGACGGTCTGGCACTGCTGATCGGCAGGCAGGAGGTTATGGGCAGAACTCCCTGTGCACCACAGTCTGTGCCTCTCCCCCGTTCCTAGCACCTCCATATAGCTCTGCAGTCCACCGTGGCAGCCCTCCCTGCTAATCCGAGCCTGAGATCGTCTCCACGCACCTTGGCTAATGCCCTTCAGTCCCAATTTGCAGCACCTTCCTGCTGGGCCAGTTCTGGGCAGATGGTGACAGTGTCGTCCAACGATGTCAGGTGTTGGATGCATGCACTAAGCTGAAACACCAACTCAGTGCATGAGATATCGTGCCGGTGTCTGCAGACATACTCCTGTATCTCCAGAGCCAGCTCCTGAAGGGGCAGCGAGTTACCTACATCTGTCAGGCTTT
>JANRFK010005987.1:25182351-25193502 GCA_030068395.1 Apalone spinifera | reverse complement strand
TTAAGTCGAATTTCTGCAGCATTCCCACTATGGGAGGTTGATGGGAAAAACTCTCCCATTGACTTCCCTTACTCCTTGCGACTCCGTGGAATACTGGGGTCAACGGGGGTGGCATCAGCGGTCGATTAAGTGGGTCCTTACTAGACCTGCTAAATCAAACCCTGGAAGATCAAAAAGAACCAGATACATTCACGGAGGACAGGTCAATCAATGGCTGTTAGCCAGACTGGGTAGGGATGGTGTCTCTAGTCTCTGTCAGAGGCTGGAAATGGGCAACAGGAGAGTGATCACTTGATGATTCTCTGTTCTGTTCCCTCTCTCTGGGGCATCGGGCATTGGTCACTGTCGACAGACAGGACACCGGGCTAGATGGGCCTTTGGGCCGACCCAGTCTGGCCATTCCTATGTTCTTAAGGCCAATCTCCGGGGCTTCGATCTCGGGATACGTGTAGACCTAGTCTTAGTGACCTTCCCTTGTTCTTGTTCCAGGCAGGAAGAGGCAGAGCCTAAGCATTAATCTGGCACCAGGAGGACACTGCCTGGCACCAGTGTGAACTTGAACCTTCAACCCTCCTCTTGGATCAGAGCTCTGAGCCCTCTGGCTTGATAGGGCACCATGGCCGACCATCCATGCCTGGAATTCAGGGTACATCATGGGGTGAAAAGCCAGGAGGACCGGAGATAAACCAAGAGACTGACTCCCCCATGGCTCTGCTCAGGGGGCCTGGAGCCCCGGCTCTGATGCTTGGCACTTTCTAGAGACTATTTTATATGTCCAATTTTCAAAGCACATGCTGCAAAAATACATTCTGGCAGCAGCCGTGCACTGAACCCCAGCATTTGAGAGTCCTGGGGGGAAGCCTGTGAGAATTCAGTTTGGGGGGGTTGTTAACAAACAATGGGTTAAAAGTGGAGTGAAGCTCCCGGTTCTTGAGCCCTGGCCTCTTGCCGTCCCTTAGTGACACAGTCTCATGGGCTCCTACTGCCCACCCTCCTTTCCTCCCCCTCCTCCCGCCTGTGTGACTGCTGTCACTTCACACGTCTCAGGGGAACAGAAGCCCAATAACTAGCTGCTGCTAGGCTGACAGACGGGCAGAGGACTCTGTGTTTTGGGTGGGCGTGTAACTCACAAGGCAGGTGCGGGAGCCAACAATCTGCTGCATGGTTTGGAGGAGGGGAGCTGCTAGGCTCTGAGGCCTGAATTCGGATCCTCGGGAAGCACCCAGTCCCCCTGGCATGCAGGTCAAAGAGTCCTGGGTCCATCCGGTCTCCGTGGCAGCTGCCCTGCCCGTTGTCGGTCCCCAGCCATGGGTGGCCTTGTGCAGGAAATCGTTCCTCTGCGTAAATGGTGCAGCAGGGTCCTCAGTCCCCATCCACACTGCACGGCATGTTGATTCCCAATGGTCCGGTGACCCTCCCCTCCGGGGCTGAGGCCTGCCAACCCTTCACAAAGAAATGAGCCCAGCTGGCCTGGCCTGGCTGAGCGAGGGGTCCCAGAGCCCGAATGGATGTGGGTGTTGGTGTCCGGTTGCTGGGACAGCCGCCAGCTGGCTAACCGGCTTGGACAGCCACCAAACCGCCTGTGAACCTTTGCATTAGCCCCACCAAAGAGCAAACAGCACCTGATGGCCGCCGCCCTCGGCTGCTCTGCCGAGTGGGAGCCTCTCCCTACAGGGCTGGGTTCTGGGGTTGGATTTGGCCGTCTGGTGGGCTCTGTGAAGCCCCAGGCACCGCTGGAATTCACACCTGCCGCCAAAGGAAGTGCCTCCGCTTGCGCAGCACAGAAGGGTTTGCAGTAACAGTTCTTTGTTGCCTGGTTCTGCCGCTACGCCAGCGAGCTGCAGCCCCTTTGCTGGCCTCCACCTCGCACCTGAGCCCCAGGGCGATGCATGAACCGGGGAAGCCTGCTGGCTGGCAGCCCGACTTGCACAGAATCATAGAACCAAAGAACTGGAAGGCACCAGGGACAAAAGGACATCAAGGCCAGGGGCCTCCTGGCAGGACCAAGCACCATCTAGACCATCCCCAACAGGTGTCTGTCCAACCTGCTCTGAAAGGTCTTCAGTGCTGGGAATTCCACACTCTCCCTGGGCAACTTATTCCAGTGTTAACCACCCGGACAGGTAGGAAGTTTTTCCTAATGTCCAAACTAAACCTCCCTTAAGCCCATTGCCTCTTGTCCTGTCCTCGGGAGTTAAGGGAATAATTGTTCTTCTTCCTCCTTGTATAAGAACCTTTTATGTACTTGAAAATAGGGATGCAAAATCCCGTTTACTTAAGTTTAACTGGAGAGGTCAGCGGGGGGAGCTGTTCTAGCCTGCTGGGCCGGGGCGCCCCTCCCAACACAGCAGGGCTGGAGCGGCCCCCGCACCATGGGCAGAGGCTGTTCCAGCCCGGCTGCTTCCAACTCGTGCTGGGCTGGGATTCAGCAGCCTTCCATGGGGCTTGAAGTGGCGGGGGAACGAGGGCTGTGCCTCTCCCCAACACTGTTGCTTCTGGCCTGTGCACGGCTGATGGGCTGGAACTAGCCTCCCCCCCACTTCCGCCCCCCTCCCCACCCCGTGTGAGGCTATGAACTCCCAGCCCACGAGCCCACGCGAGTAGCTGCTCCCAGGTAACAGTTAACCATTCCCTAGTAAGCATCTCCTATTAAGGGTGGTGCTTCCTGGTTAACCAGTTACCCATTCACATCTCTACTTGGGAAGCTGCTGTCGCCTCCCCTCTCAGTCTTCTCTTCTCCAGACTAAACAAACCCAGGTATTCCAGTCCTCCCTCGTCGGCCTTGTTTTCTAGACCTTCCATCATTTTTGCTGCTCTTCTCTGGCCCAGCTCCAGTTTCTCCACCTCCTTCCAGACAGGGGTGCAAAGCTCGATCCGGGTGGTGTGCTCCGAAGCCGTCAGACTCCACCAAACCGCCGGGCAGGGATGGCGTGCCGCTCCGCTTCATTTCCTTGGGAAGGGTTGGCCTGTGCCACTGGCCGTTGGGAAGCAGCCTTCGGTCTGGAGGGGAGGGGCACTTTGCACCTACTAGGCATTCCCCTGAGCTGTAGGAAACCCCCAGTCCAGCACCCCTGCAATGTTCCTGGCATGCAAAGCTATCTTTAGCCCTGTGTGTGGCTACATCCGAAGGAAGGAAGGGAGCGTTCCCTAGTGGAAACGCTGAAGGGGCTGGAAGAGTCAGAACTGTTGTTCTAGGCTTGGCCTTTGTGCACCGCTCCCCTGCTCCATTTCTTTGTCCTTTTCTCTTCCTGGGGCTGTCTTGGCTGAGTTTTAGTAAAGAACAAGCCGGCTGCTTCTCTGTGTACGCGCAGCACCCCGCCCAGGAGGGCCGTGGCTTATGGAGCCTGTTAGCACTGCTGTCTTGGAAAATAATGAGCGAGCAAACTCATTTGTGCTCCCAGGGAGCCTGGGCCCTCCCACTGGGGAGAACTTTGTGGCCAGCGGTGTGGCGGAGACGCCCGCGCCCAGTCGGTCACACGCCGCTGCCTACCACCCTGCCGTGCCAAACCGGTGCACACAAAGATGTAAAAAGTAGCCACCCCCAAGCTGCTTGTTTGTCAAGCACCCGGCTGATGGCGCCTGCCCAGCCCTTGTTTCTGTGGAAGTTCGTTACGTGGGAGGACGAGACCAGGAGGCAGAGCAAGGCTGGGCTCCTTTGATCACCGTGACACGTGTGGGATCAGGAGGAGCAGCAGCCAGAGGAAGAAAGAGGCGGCATTTGATTTTGTGTCTGACCCCATCGCAAGGGGAGGGGCCGGGAAAAGGAGCGCAGGCTGTGCGCACCCTCCCGAGCAGTGCCGGGTCAGAAGTGCTGCATTCTCCAGTTCTGTTCTTCCCCCTGCAGGCTGGATGCCAGCTCAGAGACCACCACGGCCAGGCCCGGGACAGCACCTCCCAAAAGCCCTGGGCCAAGCCATGCCAGCTTGAGAAGCCAACGAAACAGCTGAACAAACACTCCAGCCCTCCCCTCCCCCACTGCCGCCTCCTTGCTTCTCGTCCATGGGGGGAAGGAGGGGCTGCAGCTCAGTCGCGTTCTCTCCGTGCAACAGCAAGGTCAGTCTGGCGTAACTAGCGACTGCCGGCTGTGCACAGCTGGGGGCATGCCAGGGCTGGAGGGGGAGCTCACCCCATCGTCTCGGTCCATCCTGGTCCTCCCCCACCCAACCAGCTTCTTTCCTGGATGCCCATCCCTGTGAAATCAGCACGCCTCTCCCGAAGGGAAGGACAGTCTGCCATACAGCCGGGAAGGAGCTGGTCGGTTTCCCCACCCTGCCGTGGCTGGGCTGGCAATGGGACGGACTGGAGCGGGGCAGTGCCCAGACCTCCCCCTGTGCACTGGGCTGGCAGTTCTAATGCAGGAAGCAACCAGAGCTTGACACGCCTCGAAATCTGGGGATTGAGCAGAGGGGGAGCAACGAGGCAGGTTCTGGGGTCCCCTCCTGGCAATTCCCATGGGGTTGCAATGTGCTGCCCGCACACCAGCTCACCATGGATGCTGCTGGGGGGGGCAGTTCAGTCCCAGCGAGATGCTTGCAGTAGACACTCTCGCTTTCGGCTGTCAAACTGCACGTGCGCAAAGCCGGTCCCCTTGCAGAGTCACGTGGCTGGCGAGTCCTGGCTGCAGAGCCCAATGTTCCGCCCGTCACTTTCTCCCCTCGCCTGCCACGAAGTCCTGGCTGGGGCAGGCGTGGCTGCTTCCCTGCAGACAGGAACAGAGGAGGCCCCTACCCCCTCCCGGTGTGGGGGGGGGGGTGTGCCGGTGCGTAGGGAATCTGGGGAAGAGTCCCTTTAAGGAGGAGGAGGGGAAACTCCCCCACGTGTCTCCCCCTGGGCTGCAGCTCAGGGGAACTGTGTGGCTTCCCCAGGGGAAGACTTTTGGCACAGAGCAGCCCACACTAAAGGGCTGGCCCTAGGGCAGCACACACACTACCAGCTGCTCGTGGGGAGCAGGAGCCCCTCTGCCAGCAGGCTGGGAAGTTCTGAGCTGGCCTGGCCCCGCAGCGGGGAGAGGGCGCCTCCCTGGTGAAGTGGGAGCCGTGCGCTCTGCGGCGCTCAGGCTGGTGAGCTGTGTTCCCTGGGGCAGTTCCGGCCACACGATCCCACACACACACCTGGGAGTCGGAGCGCGCCCGGTTCAGTTGGGCCACGGAAGTGCGGTCACCTGCTCGCAAGATTCACTGGCTTCTGACCGGCAGCGAGGCCCTAACCGAGTCACTGAGGGGGCGTCTCAAACGTGTCTAACAGTTCTAGGACAGCACAGGCCATTCCAGGTCAAAGGGGGGTGTGCTCCTAAATCCCTTGGGCAGATATGACTGGTGTGTGCTTGGCCCTTGTTTGCCAGTTGCCGTGGGCCAGCCCCACCTGCAAGCTGAGCTTTTCATCACTCAAGAACCAGTGTGTGTGCTTCTTCCCAGCTCGGCTTTATCCAGGCCTGTCATTGTCAGTTAATCTCCATGGTGATTAATCTGCTCACTTGGACCAGCCATGCAGGAGGCAGAGAACTCCAGGGGAGACTCCACCAGAAACTTGGGGTGAGCCAGGTGCACTGGGTGGGGGAAGGGGGAACCTGGAAATTGCCCCTGTAGGCTAGTTGCTTGGCTGCCAACCCTGCACTGGTAACCTCTTGTCAGATGTTGGAACCCCAGCTCCCCCCCAGCCGGGCAAGGGAGCTGAGTGTCTGAGTGCTGCAGCCCAGCAGGTTATGGTAGTTAGGGGCCTCCCAGCAGCTGCAATGCAAGCACCCATGGGTTGGAGAAACGGGGAGCCAGCAAGGAGAGAGTACATATTCTTGCAGGCACTGTGAAGGGATCCAGCCTCAGGGACCGGAACAGGGCTCAGCTGGAGCTAACATCCCAATAGGGCAGGATGATGAAAATCCCCCTGCTCTGCTCCACTCACAAGGTGTGTGGGAGTCTTCTCTTGGCCGGGGTCCTCCCCAGCTTCTCTGTATCAGACCAGGGATCTCTCAGCTGGGTCCCACGGTAATGACTTATTCAGGCCAGCTGCATTACTTTAGAGTCAGTAATGCAGCTAAGATGACTCTGTATTGTTGCGTGTTGATGTGCTCAGAGCTGGGAGTCTGCTGCCTGAAAGGAAACCGCCCTTTTTGCCATCTGCCACCAAGCCCCCTGCTATTTTGGGGGCAGTCACATTCCCCAGAGTTGGGTGATGTTAGGTTAAAACCCCCTCTCTGAGACTGGGTTGAGTGGGATCCCCAGGGCTGGTCCCCTGTGTGCTGAGATGTTGCATCGGAAGCACTAATGGTGTGAATGTCTCCGCTGCCCCATAACTGTGGTGGGTTGGGTTGGTTTTGTTATGTAGCTGTGCTGGGCCCTAGTTCTTTCAGCTAAACATCGCAGATCCTCAGAGGGAAAATCTGTGTTTGGTCTCTACTTCTAGCCCTCTGAACACAGTGGGAGATTAGCCAGGTCTTTATCTAATTGGCGTATACACTAGGGAACTTAACTTCGGTGCCTGGAAAGATAATGGAGCAAAAAAACAAGCCATCAATTTGCAAATCCCTAGAAGATAAATCAGGTGATAAGTAACAGCATGGATTTGTCAAGAACGAATTGTCAGACTAACCTGATAGCTTTCTTTGGCAGGGTAACAAGCCCTGTGGATGGGGAAAGCAGGAGATGTGGTATATCTTGACTTTAGTGAGGCTTTTGATACTATCTCATGTGATCTTTTCATAAACAAAAGGTTTAGGGGAAATTCAACCTAGCTAGAGATACTAAAAGGTGGGTACATCTCTGGTTGGAAAATCATTCCCAGAGGTTCAACGATATATGGGTACTGGTTTTGGGTCCAATTCTGTTCAATATCTTCATCAGTGATTTAGATTATGGCAGAGAGTACATTTATAAAGTTTGTGGACAATACCAAGCTGGGAGGGGTTGCAAGAGCTTTGGACAAGAGAATTAAAATTGAAAAGCATATTGAGAAGTGGTCTGGGGAAAACAGGATGAAATTCATAAAGGAAGAATGCAAAGCACTCCCCTTTAGAAAGAACAAAATGGGAAATGAAAGGCTACATGCTGTATGGCTGTATTAATGGCTGCTTTAGCAGCAGTGTTGTAAGCAAGTCATTTTTTGGCTGTACTCCACTCTGGTAAAGCCTCAGCTGGAGCACTTCTGAGTTGCACATTTCAGGAAAGATGTGATCAAACTGGAGAAAGTCCAGAGAAGAGCAACAAAAATGATTAAAGGGCTAGAAAACATGACCTACAAGGGAAGATTGAAATAACTGGGTTGGTTGATAGAAGAGAAGACGAAGAGGAGACGTAACAGTTTTCAGGTACATAAAAGGTTCTTACAAGGAGGAAGAAAAATTGTTCTCTTTGGCCTCTGAGGATAGGACAAGAAGCAATGGGCTTAAATTGCAGCAAGGGAGGTTTAGGTTGGACATTAGGAAAAACTTCCCATCTGTCCGGGGGGTTAAACACTGGACTAGCAGGGAGGCTGTGGAATCTCCATCACTGGGGAAGTTTAAGACCAGGTTAGATGAGCACGTGTCAGGGATGGTCTAGATGGTGCTTGGTCCTGCCATGAGGGCAGGGGACTGGACTGGTTGACCTCTTGAAGTCCCTTCCAGACCTACAAATCTATGCAATAGCTTTGTAAATGAAGCGAATGGAGCTGTGAGTCCTTCCTGAGTACGTTCCCTTGCAGAGTTGGTATGAGGTCTGTTCTCCCATCAATGCCTTGGAGATTCTTAGTAAAGCAGTGATGCCAGGTAAAGCTGCAGCGTCCTGAGATCCTGCTCCCTTCTGGCTTGCAGGCCAGGTATGGGCATTACAAACCCATGGGAACTGGTCCTGGTAGGGTCGGTCTCTGACGTCACACAAAGCCCAGCGTGTGCTGCGGCAGGTGCATTGAGGCCTTCAGCCAGTCTGGTGCATTTCGGAAAGCCACTCCCTAGTAATACTGGGAACGAGCCATTCATTCAGGGCTCTCGGAGAGCTGAGCTGAGACGACAGGGCGGGGAATGCGAGAGAGAGAAACCAGCCCCCCTGGTACTTTGGGGATCTGCTGTTTGCAGCCAGGTTCCATTGGGAAAGAGCTGAGGCTAAAGCCACAGAGCTGTTTCTTTAGTTCCCAACGGAGAGGTGCTTCCTGGGACAATGCAGGCCGTGCACCTCCCCAAGGGACTCCCCTTGACGCCCGCAAGGTGGGTTGGGCGGAAAGTAGGGGGCAGATAATCCCCATCTGACCTCTAGCCTGTCTGCCACAGTGCTCAGCTCATGGATGGCCAGGCCCTGGACATGCCTCTGGGGCCAGGCCCTGGCTGGTGTCCTCCAGGCCACGCAGGCTGCGTTGAATATAGAGCAACGTTACGAAATCCAGACCCCTTCCCGAGCCGAGTGGCCTTTCTCCAGCTCCCTGCAGCACCTCCTGGGCTAGATCCAGGGCCCCCATGCAGTCTGGCAAACGCCCCCAGGCTGGGGGGCCTCTGCAGAGCACAGCTGAGTCTCCTCTCTGCGCCGTGTGGCTGGGCGGGCCTGACTGGCTTTTGGAAAGCATCCTTGAGTCTGTTCTTGGAACCGATGGGCTCCACCTGGCAGGCCCCCGCTCAGCCTCCATGCACGTTGTCTGGGCAGGGTGCACGGATGGGTGGTTTTCAGCCCCAGGAGAGTCACAGGCTGCTCCTGGGCCCTCCCCCACAGAGCCCTGGGGGGGCTCCTTCCACTGGGAAAATAAAAAGTCACTTGGGGACCCGGGCAGGCAAGTGGCGTGTTTGGGAGGGGAGCTACATGTCAGTCATCACGTGGGTTCAGCAGCTGAAAGGGAAGCGAGGTCACGCCGAGAGCCAGTCTGGTTGTCGTGTCATTACTTAAAAGAAAAACATCCCTCCCTTTGGTAAAGAGCGTTATTGCCAGCTAATAAAATATCAGACAAAGTCTTGAGAGAGCTTTTAGGATCTGAAAGTCTGTGATAAATCTCGTAGCTTTGTAACACACGCGAAATTACAGCGAGGAGCAATGTGATTAAAGCGCTCTGTTTAACACACAGACCTTGTTTCTGGTGTGCCGGAACAGGATGCTTCGGGGAATCCAGCTGGTTTGCAACAAGGTTTCCATGACAAATTACTTGGGTATCAATTAGCTGGCTAGGAAAATGCCACCTGTATCTTTCTGCTTGCAGCCAGTTGGTCTCCAGTTAACGTGGTGTGGGGTTTGCCTGTAAGGGATAGCAACGCACTCTGATATACAACCAGGCAGGAAGGCCCATGCGTTGCTGTTTCTAAATGCATGGTTTCCGGGCTCTGGGGAAAATGCAGCAAGGCAGGCTGGCAGGGACTGAAGGCATGACGCTAGAGCGTGACCCCAAGAAGTGAAACCCAGCTCGGCTGTTAAAAGAATGTGCTGTTGAGCAGATTATTCCCCCCCTCCCCACAAACTTGGGGAATGTGTTACACGTCTGTGAGTATGGTTCCAATCCAGCAGCCAGAATAATGTGTGCCTAGAACAGCAATGGGAAACTGAGGCGAGTGAGTGGCCCCCCCTTCCTCTTCGGGAGCCCCAAAGTGTTGTCACCAAGACGGTGTCTTTGGCTAAGGCATTTCACTGCGCTGGGGTTGCTAGAATGTGCGCGCAGGGTGGGGGGAGGGTGCGGATGGAACCGTCACAGCGCCGGGCCTGGATGCAGAAGGGGTGCCCGGCGCTCACAATCAGTGTTGTGTGCAACCAGCCCTCGCCTCCCTGCATGGGCCCTGGCTTTGCACGCGTGACAGTGGTAGGAAAAAACATTCCTGGACGGAAACCAGCAGCATCTGGCGACCCCGTGCGTGGGCAACGTAACAAAATGTCCCGTAGCCGCACACAGACCCCCAATGGGCCGTGGGCTGCCCACCGCGGGCCTAGAACAACTCCTGGTGCACAGGTTGGGTGAGTCTGCACCTGAGATTTGCTCTCGACATAGGACAAAATTCTTCTGTCTTGCGCTTTCAACTCAGGTCGGGGCAGGACAGGAAGTAGCAGGGTGCACCTGGGAGTGTGGCAAGAAATCCTTGCCGGAGGCGCTGTGTCGGACGTGCCCAGCAGGGTGGGGCTTGGAAAGCCCGCGGCCCCGCTGGCTGGGCTGCCCTTGCTGTGGGGCGGGGAGGAGGGGGAAGGGGGACTTTGAAAGGCCGAGCGCATGGTGAGGGGAGCGAAACACCCCTGTGCAGAGCTACCTTCTCAGTGCGGCCAGTGCCCAGGGACGGCTGGTCTTCCCTGGAGCCCAGAAGTCAGTCAGGGAGGCTGAGAGGAGACAGAGATGCTCGTGGTGATGGGGAAGGACTGACTTAACCCACGTTAAGCACCAGTGCATCCAGCTGCCTCCCACGTGGGCCCCACGGGGTCCTGGTCTCCCCCGTTGTGTGCGTGCTGCGGGGGGAGGGGAAGAGACGGTGTTTGCCACTCTCTGGCCTGTCTGGGACGATGACGAGGTGGCTAAGGTGAGCGCAGGATTTCCCCAGCGCCCATCTGGGGTGTCTTGGCCACCTCGAGCCACCCCGGGTCCCTGCTGACCTTGCCATGGAGGGTGGGGCACTCGCCCGCCTGGCTGTGATGTCCGCCTGGGCATGTGGGCGAGGAGCCAGGTCTTGCTCCCTGAAGGGGACAGCTTGTTTCCTCTCAGGCTTTGTGCTGGGAGCCCTCCAGCATCCAGACAGGGCCCTGTGCCCAAATTCTAGGGCTGGGCTGGGGTCTGCTGGGAGCCCTCTCTCTGCCAGCCTCTCCTGCGTCCAGCTGGACAGTCGGCAGCAGCGGTGCCTAGCCTGGGTGAAAGCAATGCCTCCCGTGTCCCTGGCTTTGAAGGGGAATCTGGCCTGGCAATGGTGGGGGAAGGAGGGAAAGAAGATTCTCAACTAACCAGGCTCCTTCATCCCTAACTGCACCTGCTGGCTGGCAGCTGTTGGCCCCTCCAACCTGCGGGTGCCTGCGGAGAGGGGCGCTAAGCAGCTCCGCCGCCACTGAGCGTGAGTTAGACCCCTTGGGCCTGGCTACCCGCGGCTTCGCTTCACCCCTCGTTCACGCCCTGCTCTGCCTGGCCAGCCCGTGCTTGGACCACTGCTCCCAGCTCATAGACTCCCAGGGCAGGCCAAGACCTCAGGAGCCATCAAGTCCAGCCCCCTGCCCAAGGCAGGACCAACTCCAACTCCATCGG
>JANRFK010005987.1:25148707-25159099 GCA_030068395.1 Apalone spinifera | reverse complement strand
ATCTTAAACACCATCCCTGCCCAAGGAGTGAGCAAATAACTGTCCCCTGTCCCCAATCACTGCTGTGCATCAGTGTGGTGCGTATCTAGCCCTAATGCTTCTCTGGGGGCTTGAGGACAATCATACACTGGGACTTGCTACACTTCACCTTTCTGAGACTTCCAGGTTGGCACCATAAACTGTCCCTTCTCACGTCCACCCCCTCTTCCCAGCACTGCTCTTAGACACCCTCACCTCCCACGTATCACCCACCACTGGTCCCAGAATTTAAGCTCAAAGATTAATAACGACTGGCAAACAGGGGGCTCTCTTTTTGTTCTGTCACACAACAGGCTCATAGACCATGACTCAGACTCCTGGCCAGTACAAAAATAGAAATACATAATAATAATAATAATTAATAATTGCTTAACCAAAGGCTTATGTTGCTCTAAGGCAACCAGATCTAAAAACATAAAAATGGCCAGGCTGGGTCAGACCAAAGATCCATCCAGCCCAATGTCCTGTCTGTTGACAATGGCCAATGCCAGGTGCTCCAGAGGGAATGAACAGAACAGGGAATGATCAAGTGATCCCTCCCCTGTCACTCATTCCCAGATTCTGACAGAGGCTACGGACACCATTTCTACCCATCCTGGCCAATAAGTATTGTTGGTCCTATCCTCCACTTATCTAGTTTTTTTTAAAACCCTTTTAAAGATCTGGCCTTTGCAACATCCTGTGGCAAGGAGTTCCACAGGTTGTCTGTGTACTGCATGAAGAAAAACTGTCCTTTTGTTTGTTTTAAACCTGATACCTATTAATTTCATTTGATGACCTCTAGTTCTGCCTTATCCTCTCTATATTCCTCCTTGGGGCGGGAGGGCAAGAGGTAGGATCTAGGGCCCACTGAGGTCAATGGAAATCTTATCTCTGGTTCAGTGTCCTTTCACTCAGGCCCTAGCTCAGGAATTTGTCAGTGGAAAGGCCTGTGTTTGCAGAGATATCCTTAGGATTTATGGGGCCCTACATGATACTATTAAACTGGTGCCCTTGTGCCTGATGGCAATTTGGGGGGCAGGTATTGGCGATTATTTTAGAGCTATGTGATTTTATAATCTTCAGCCACACAATAATGCTAACTGTGCTTGTGTCACAGAGTACGGGGGCGGGGGCACCGGGCACTGCACCCCCATTGGCACCCGGAGGTGACTCTCAGTCAGTGGGTAGAACTGATGGGTTTATTGGATCACAGGGATATAGCGCAGCCCAGACTTCTTGTCAGCACAGGAACGGGAAGCAGTCAGTATGTTCCATCTTGGAAAAGCCGAAACTCACTCGCACCCTCAGCAACAGCTCCCAGCCCCGCAGGCTGCTCTGCGTCCCCTTTGTCCAGCTTCCCGGGCCAAAGGTTTTATCTGATGTCCCCTGATTGCATCTCCCCCCTAAGCTCAGGTTACAAGACAGCCTGAGCCATTGTGTACGCACCTTCCTTCAGTGAAAGTCACACCCCAACCTCCATCCCCAGCAGGGCACAGGCGCAGTGCCCAGGGAAACTGAGGCACACACAGCGTTACTACAGAGCAGCACAGGATAGCAGGAATCCCATACAACATAACAAAGCGAACACGATCCCCACTTGGCCACAGCTGGCGTCGCTAGAATGTGCGGTGGGTGCGGATGGAAGCCTAGCAGCGCTGGGATTGGCTGCAGAGGGGGGGCCCAGCTCTCACAGTGTTGTGTGCAATCAGTGCACCGCTCCCTTCACATGGCCCGTGCTTTACACGCGTGTCACTTCGGTAACACTGGGAGGAAACAGACGACATGTATGGAAGCCCTGAGCGTGGGGGAAAAGTAAACAAAATGTCTCGCGGGCCACCCCTAGAACCCTAATCTGGCTGTAGCTTGCTCACCCCCACTCTGGTTATGTAAAACACCCCCCTGGTTCCCCGCCCTCAAAGGAAGAAATGGCAGTTGTGAAATAGAATTTAGCTTCTTCCTAACCGTTGTGACATGCCCCAGGGTCAGTGTTCTCTGTAAGCTGAGTGCTTAGGGATTCAGGTGCCAACCAGCTGATTGGCAGAGCGCCCACAGTTTCCCACAGCCAGCAGCATGTGTTTCTATTGGAGGTGCCCATTGGCACATGCCTTGGTGCCCATGACAAAATGTATCCCGCACACGCATGGGGAAAAGTAGCGGGCGCCCTGCCCAGGGCCTGTTCGTGCTTTTATGGACTGAGTGGGTGTGCAGGGCAAGCTCATTTTAATACATTCCCTCCCCACCTCCGAAGATCGGGATTGTCTTTGTAGCTGTAGCCTGCCGGACACCAGCGGCAAGGACCCCTCCAGTCCAGATGATTTGGCGCTGAACATCAGCCCGACGGAGGACTGTGTGCATGGAGGCGGGGGGGAGGGGGCTGGAATGGAGGGGATCGTTCCAAAGCAGTCCAGGCTGCTCCCTCAAAGGACTGAGTTTCTTGCCTTCCCAATAACGTGCACCAACGCCGGCTGCCCGAGGCAGAGGCGATAGATGTAAATATTCAGTCTGTCCAAGGCTAACCTTTGGGCGCGCACAACAGAATTAAAAGGATTTTTTTTTAAAGTGAACAAATCTCTTTAATCCCGGAAGCTGGAGCCCCCGAGAGCAATGAACTGCAGAAGTCTCGCTTGCTCGGGAAGGCTGCTGTACACAAAGCTCCCTCCTCTGGGGGAGTGTTCATTTCCCATCCAAGTCTCCTCTCTGCGGTGGGGGCGGCTCGCTCCATTATGGGAAGAGGAGGCTTTGAGATGGGAAAGCCTAATGGTGAGGCTTCAGCGAGTGAGAAATCCCAGACCCTGTGGCCTGTCCATGAGGGGGGAGCCAGCGGATCAGTAACTGAGCCGTAGATTGGGCCAGTGCTCTCTTTCAAGCTCCAGGAGGGATCAGAGAAGCCCTGACCTGGTTCTCTGACCCCCGGATTGCGTGTGTCTATAATTCATCCAAAAATGTGTGGAACTTGGCACTTAAGGGTTCATTCTGGGTAAGAATACAGTGGGGACCTGTGATGGGGCATCCTGCCCCACACTGGCCCTTTCAGGGCTGAGAGCGCAGAGCCTGCAGCTGAGGCAGATACAGCCATTTAGGGCCCAGCCCAGGGCAGTATAAATAGGGGCTCCTGGAGGGAAGGAGAACAGATACTCTTGCTGCAGCTGGGGAGTAGGAGGGACCTGTCTGCCAGGGAAGTTGGAGGCTTCCTGAGGCAAGGCTAGCTCTGGCCAGGGAAATTCTCAGGCTCCAGGGCCTGAGGGTACCAGGGCTGCAGTATTAGCCAGTGATAGGAAATGGCAGCAGGTCTGCTTTCCCTCCCCCTGGCAATGCTGAGTGCCCATTTCAGCTGCACTTTACCCCGAGATAAGGGGTTAGATGAGGACTGGCCGTGGGTCACTGAGGCAAGGTGGGTCTAGGGGAATTGCGGGTTTGGACCCCAGAGGGCAGGGGCACTGACCTAGGGTAGTAGGAGGAGGAAGGGACATGGGGCTGACCCAGCAGAAGACCTGCCCCAGAGGCTGGGATGCTGACCAGCAGGAGGTGCTCTGAGGCTGGGAGCTGATTCCTGGTGTGACCAGCAGGAGGCGCATTGGGGGTGAGCGCCTGCTCTGTGGCAGGGCTCTTCCCAGGGTTACAGAGTACGGTCGTCTGCCCCTCAGGCAAGCCATGTCTCCCAAAGAGGGATAGCAGAGCCGATCCTTTTACAATTCTAAGGCAGAGGGTGGAACAAGGAGCTAAGCCGGCCAGGGGGTTTCTGTTTAAAGTTGGGGGAGGGGTGATGCTCTCTAAACGCCACACTACGGCGTTAGGTCAGCTTGAACATTGGTCTGGCGTGTAAACGAGAAAAGACTCTGTGCTGGGAAGTTGGCGTGTTCCTTGCCCTAGCAGGCAGCAGGTAAACGTTTCCTGCTCGGAAATCTGCTGCATTTAGCTGCAATCTCTCTCTCTGCAGATCTCGGTCCCGTCCTCTCAGTCTTCTGCTTCTTTCCTTCCTCTTTCTCCCACTGTTCCTGGCTCCAAAGTCGGTTTTCATCTCGGTGCCTGACATTTCCAGCCAGCAAGGATGAAAAGCCGGCGCTTTATGCTAGCGAGGTCTCAGTGATGCTGCAGGGATATGGATCCTTTCGTTACAAATAATTAATTTTGCTACACGTTGTGTAACATTCTGAGCCACTTTCTGGGGCAATCTCACGCTTGCTGGATGCACAGCCCCTATCAATATTACATTACATTTGGGGACGACAGTTATGAAGCGTCATTAAAAATTGAAAGTGTGCTTTAAAACTGCAGCATTCCCTTAAAAGTGTAGCAGAGGATTCATTTTTGGTGCTTGGGGCTGGCTCCTGCCTCAGCCGAAATTGCAGGGGGAGATGTGCCGGGGGTGCAGATACCATGTGGAGGAGGAACACGAACACAACAGGGCGCTGACCGCCCCGGAGCAGCGGTTGGCCTTGCTGTCCTTCCCGGCCGCTGCTAACTGCCACAGGCATTTCTGGGACGAAGCAGGATTCCTGGCGCACCCATGTTTGGCAGCCAAGCCGAGAGGGAAGGAGGCCCACACCTCAGCCATCTACCTGAGTGTGAACTTGAAGGGAGGCAGGTTAGACAGACACTTCTCAGGGAGGATCAGGACCAGGGCAGCCCGTGGCCTGTTTATTTGCAGCCCACGGGGTGGTTTGGGTTTACACAGGGCTCAACACGCAGCCCACAGGTGGGATCCTTTGAACGTGGCCTCCACGGGGAACACGCCACAATGGGGAGGCGTCTCCCAGGTGGAGTGAGCAGTGAAAGACACAAGCGGATGGGCGGGCTGGAACAGACAGGAACAGGGTGTCTAGCCCCCAGGGAGGAGGTACCAGGAGCGCCGGGGCATTGTGGGAAGTGCTGGCTGCTTAGCCTGGTGGGCAGAGCCTGAGAGGTGCTGACTGGCCACGTTTGGGTCTGGCACCGCATTAAGGCTTAATCTTTGTATTCATGCCAGTCAGTGTGAGAGAATCTATTTGCATATATTTGCATGGCTATGCAACCGCACTTAAGTTGCGGCCCTTGGTACGTGCTGTGAGTATCATTGTGGCCCCCGGGGCTTCCAAAGTTGAGTAGCCCTGGGCTAGACGGTGCTCGGTCCTGCCGTGAAGGCAGGGGACTGGACGCAATGACCTCTCGAGGTCCCTGCCAGTTGTAGGATTCTACGTCTGAGCCGTGCAGCGTGAGGGGGTTGCCTGCACCTAGGCGAGGGCGCAAAGCACCAGTCGCACCTTGGGGGCGGCAGCTCAGTCCATCGTTCCACTAGAGGCCTGGTACTAGGATTCAGGGCTCACACGCTGCACTCTGGGTTCAATTCCCGGTTAGGGAGCACCCCTCCCCTTCACAGCGGGGGCTGGTGGTTCAAGTGGCAGCGCGCTCTCTTAGCATGTGAGAGGCTGTGGGAGTGATGCCCACGTCCTTCTGACTTGAACAGGCCTCAAAAAGGAGCTAGACAAACGCATGGAGGTTAGGTCCATCAATGGCCATTAGCTAGGATGGATAGGAATGGTGGCCCTGGCCTCTAGTTGGCAGATGCCTCGGCTGCTTGGACAAGCCTAGTCTGGAGCCTGCGAGCAGCCATGTTCTCTCTCCTTGTTCCCACGAATGTGTGGAATAAATGTTGTGTACCAAAGCACGTGCGGAGGTGCACCACCCGTGGGACTGGGGGACAGATTGCCTGATGATTCCTTGTTCTGTTTGTTCCCTCTCGGCCCCTGGCATTGGCCACCATCAGCGGATAGGACGCTGGGCTGTATGGTCTGACCCTGTGGCCGTTCTTATCTCCATGCAGGGTGCCTTGAAGTTCCAGACTCCTGCGTTTGTCAAGACTGTGGCCTTGCTTGTCCCATGAAGTAGCTTCATGAAGTCCGGTGCACGGCACTGGGCTCATGCCAGCGTCAGTGACGGGGGAATAGGGCACCCTTGCTTCTCTTGGTCGGCGTTTCGCTGAGTAGCAATTTTGAGCGAGGGCATGTTTAAAGCATCCCAAACCCGCTGTTCCGGTCAGGATTTATCTGCTCCCTTCCCCGCTGCCCCTTCCGCCCCACCTCCAAACCCCCGGCAGCTTTTCCTTCCCCATCCCCGCCGCTTCCCGGATTCCTCCTTTGCCCAAAAGCTGAGTGTGAATCTGGTGATGGCAAGAGGTGCCCGGGCGGGGTGCTGGGTCTTTGCCACCGCACTGTGTGAACGGATAATGCCAGCTGCTTTATTCTGCCTGGCCTGGGGCTAGAAGAGTGGCAAGGGGGGTTTGGGGCTTGGCCTCCCGGCCCATAGGCCACTGAGCTGGGACGGTGGCTTGAGTGTCATTAATCCCATATGGAGGAGGGGCCAACGTTGCCCATGTGCATCTCGCGCTCATGCGAGGAGGGAAAGCCTCTTCATACCAAGGAGGGGGCCTTTCTGATGTAAGCCCAGGGTCCAGTGACCGCAGTCAGCATCTGCAAAAGCCACATTCCTCTGCACATAACCCCCTCCACGGGCAGCCGCATCTCCAGCAGCTGCAAGATAGAATCAATATTTCCATGAAAAATTCAGCAGAAAATAAAGGTTGTTTGGTTTTTTTCCCCCTCTGATTTTTTTTTTAATTCAGAAAGTATCCCAGCTGCACCTCTTGCTTACCATCTGCACCAACGTGTTCAGTGCCCGTCGGTGTCCCTGTCTGGCTTCTCTGGAAAGCAGAGCTACTGCACCTGTGTCATTTTCCTCCATCTCCTCGCCCTGGTCTCATCCTGCTCCCGCTGGAATTAATGGTGAAAATGCTGAGAGGAGGGCTGGGTGGGGGCTGAGTTTTCAGAGGTGCGGTGCTCTTGCAGTTCCCGTTGATTTTTAACTGGTATGACAGGTGCACTGGAAACCAGCCCCACTGAGCCCCGTACTGTTATGATTTATAAAGCTCCCACTGCGTTCCAAGCAGTGCTCTGACAAAACCAGAGATGTGGGCTGCCATTATGAAAGGCGTCTAAAAGAATTTGGCAACCAAATCCCAGTGACCCTCATTAGGAATTGGGCACCTCGGCTTCTTGGACAATCCCAGGCTCAAACCTCAGCCCTGCAAGCAGCCCTCCCTCTGCAGCGATGTTCTCTCTCATTGTTTCCACGAATGTGTGGAATACATTTTATGTGCATAAAGGTATGTGCGGATGTGCACCATCAGTAGAATACTTGCTTCTGGCTGTAGGAACTCTGCTCATCAGCTGGGTGGCATTTAACTCTCTCTGGGGTGGTCACCCAAGTGCCCAACTTACAGAGAAAGCTGCTCCGCAGTCCCTGCATCTGCATAGAGCACTGTGGAAGATTGGAGCCTCGGTCCCTAGTGGGAAGAGCTCACATTCCTAAGGGACTCAGAGGGGGAGCCATGTTAGTGTGTAACTTTAAAACAACAAGCAGTTCTATAGCATCTTTGAGACTAGCCAATTTACTCATGAAAGCTCATGAGCTAATTAATTTGTTAGTCTCTAAGGTGCCACAGGACTATTCCCAGAAGAGGAAAGTGAGGGAGAGAAGTGAATTATACCATGTATGGCACTCAATTGAACACCCGAATGAACAGGGATAGATTTAAACATATGCTTCAATGCTCTGCTGAATAGGACCTTTATAGATTTAGGTTATTATTTGTTTGGGCTTTGTGGTTCCTCTTTGCTCCTTCCACTGCAATTCTCACTCCACCCCAAGGCTACGTCTACCCTGGCATGATTTTGTGCAAGAACTCTTTTGCGGAAGAGTTCTTGTGCAAAAACTCGTCCAGAAGAGAGCGTCTACACTGCCATGTGCCTTTGCGCAAGAGCATCCATGCCAGAGTAGACGCTCTCTTGCGCAAGAAAGCTCTGATGGCCATCTTAGCCATGGGGCTTTCTTGCACAAGAAATTCATGTTGCCTGTCTACACTGGCCTCTTGCTCAAGAACAGTTGCGCAAGAGGGCTTATTTCTGAGCGGGAGCATCATACTTCTTGCACAAGAAGCCCTGATTTCATACATTAGAACGTCAGTGTTCTTGCACAAGAACTCACGGCCAGTGTAGACAGGCAGCAAGTTTTTGCGCAAAAGCAGCTGCTTTTGCGCAAGATCATGCCAATGTAGACACAGCCCAGATGTGTGAAAGCAGCCTTGTCTGCATACATGAAGCCTTGACCATGTGACCCCAGGTTGTCGACCTAAGTTACGCCCCTTCAGCTCTGTGATGTTAGGCCTGCTTACAGCCGTGTCTTCACCACTGTCTCCCGTCAACTCCTCTTCACATTCTGGTGGAGTAGCGGAGTCGATGGGAGAGCACTTGGTGGTTGATTTATCGTGTCTATACTAGATGCGACAAATCGACCCCTGCTGGAGCAATAGCTGCTGGTCAATCCATCCTGTCGGAAAGACATGCCTGTAGTAATGACAGTCTTAATAGATACTCGAGAGGTCTCACACTACTTAATCGTTTGAATCAGCAGAGTTTCCCCTGGTTTCCACTAGTATAAATGACAACAGAGTCGGGCTTTGGGAGTGTGGGCTAATATCAATATTCCCAGTGCACATTTGTTAACTGCCTTGTTAATTATAATGAGATTAACCGCAAAGGCCAATTGAATTCCCTTACCTCCCGCAGCTTGCTATCAAGTCCACAGAGGAGCCTCGAAAAGCCGCAAGGGAATGGGCAATACGTTTCAATCTCTAGGTCACTCTGAGTGGGGAATTTGAGCTTTGCAAAGGGAGTGGAGAGAGAGAACTGCTGTAATCGGTAAGTTTTGCCAACACGCAACAAAGGAGACTAGAGATGATGCAGACTTCACACACAGGCAGAATGTCTATGGCTGGCTAGAAGGGGGATGGGATGGGTGTGTTTATTTCAGTCTGTAGGACACTCTCATGAATTTTACAGGGACCACAAAACGTTGCATTTCTCCATTCAGGATGTGTTTTATTCAGACACGAGTCTCTTGACGATGGTCTTTCTTTCTCTTATTGTTGATCATAAAATTAAACACGTTAATGGTGCTGATTATGGTGCAATCTCAGCAGCAGCATTTCCCAAATGCTGCAGCTGCAGAATAATGTCCGTGTTTCTGATCCCACAGAAGCCTAAGGCTGAGATGCAGATGCATTTACCCCGGCAATACTCTGTAAAATGTGAAATTACTACTTCTTCTTAGGTTGTTCAGTTCTGAATAAACAGACTGTCAAGTCCAGTCCACCTTCCTTGGGCAGGTGCCTTTGGCACTGTAACGACACAAAAAGGCATCCCAGAAAATAAGGCACTTGGTCTGAGTGCTTTGAGCAGCCTCAGGACAAGAACAGGATTCACAGACTTCATTTCCCATGGATTAGGGGCTGTTTTGCCACCGAGTCACACCTGGCAGTGAGCTACAGTAACTACACGTTGTCCAAAGGAACATCCTAACCCTTAGAAATGAAAATCACAGCAAAGAGCTGTTAGGATGATGATGAAGATAACCATACTGTTTATCTAAACACACAAGGCTGTGTCTACACTGGTGCTATCTCGCGCAAAAGCCGTCGCTCTTGTGCAAAAACTTGCTGCCTGTCTACACTGGCCACGTGTTCTTGCGCAAGTAAACTGCCATTCTAATGTATAAAATCAGGGCTTCTTGTGCAAGAACTCTGATGCTCCCGCTCGGGAATAAGCCCTCTTGTGCAAGAGCTCTTCCAGAAGAGGCCAGTGTAGACAGGCAACATGAATTTCTTGCGCAAGAAATCCCTATGGTTAAAACGGCCATCAGAGCTTTCTTGTGCAAGAGAGCGTCTACACTGGCATGGATGCTCTTGCGCAAAGGCACATGGCAGTGTAGACGCGCTCTTCTGGAAGAGTTTTTACAGAAGAACTCTTCTGCAAAAGAGTTTTTGCGTGAGAACGCGCCTGTGGAGGCATAGCCACAGACCTTGGTGATGCCAAAAAGGATCAGGAGCTGCAAAGAGGGGCAGAGAGATAATGGCGATGAGTAATCTCACATTTAGATAATGCCTTTCATTGAGCTGGGTAGCAAAGTGATGGGGACTCTACTCGCTGATGGTAGCCCCAACTGTGTGGAGCCTGCTCCTCTCTCTCGTTTTATCACAACAAGCCTCCATGACGCCACCAATTTTTGTCAGGCCTGGGAGCAGCCTTTCAGCTCGTCTTCACTGTGTGTGTGAGTGGATATGGCTCTGTACACCCGTCAGCCGAGTGCAGCCACCTCTGGGGAGAACTGCAGCAGCTGTTTAAAAATCAAAGTTCACTTTTATTTTCTAGGCAAGTACATCTCTGGGCCACAGGTTCATTAAACCAGCCGGCCACTTCCTAGCAAAGCAGTGGCAGAACCAGTCATAGAACCCAGAAGCTCTGATGTTTAGTTGTAACCACTATATTATGCTTGTGTGCA
>JANRFK010005987.1:25132456-25148607 GCA_030068395.1 Apalone spinifera | reverse complement strand
GGGAAGCCCTGGGATGGGTTCCCTAGGGAGGGGGTGGAATCTCCATCCCTGGAGATTTTTAAGGCCAGGCTGGACAATGCCCTGGCTGGGCTGATGGAGTTGGGGTTGGTCCCGCCTTGGCCCGGAGGTTGGACTCAATGGCTCCTGAGGTCTCTCCCAGCCCTGGGATTCTGTCATTCTATGTCGCCCTTCAATCTGGGCAAAGTGCCCCTTGTTCTGAGCTCTCCCATTCCTGCCTTAGCACAGGTCTTGGGATAAATGGACCTTCACATTCATAAGAACATCAGAGCAGCCAGACTGGGTCAGACCAACTGTCCAGCCAGCCCAGTGTCCTGTCTGCCCACAGCGGCCAATGCTGGGTGCCCCAGAAGGAGGGAACGCAGCAGGGAATCCTCACGTGATCCCTCCCCCGTCATCCATCTCCAGACAAACAGAGGCCAGGGACACCATTCCTACGCATCCTGGCTAACAGCCAGTGATGGACCGAACCACCATGAATCTATCTAGCTCCTTTTTGAACCCTGTTATAGTCCTAGCCTTCACCACATCCTCTGGCAAGGAGTTCCACAGGTTGACTGTTATATCTTCTCCATTCAGGGCCCATACTTCCCCCCTGCCCAGCTCCAGCAGTGAGTACCAGCAGCCTCCAGGGCTGTGGGCAGCAGGCTTTGACCATGTCTCTCCCTTCATGGCATGGCCTTCCCTGGGTAACCCCAGAACCTGCCATTACTGCAGTCAGACATTGGGGCCCAGCTATTGCTAGCAGAAAACCCAATTCCACCAGCAGGGCATAAGCTTAGGCTGCGAGAGGCAAGGTCAACAGCGGCATGATTACAGATCAGAAGGGGAGGAGGGGCCAGAGAGTCAATGCACCTTGAATGTTGATAGCTGACCTTGGTTTTGAGTGCCCCTGGCTTATAAATTGTTTTGTCACGACTAGGAATGTGGTGATGATAGGAAATAATGAGTAATTTGCTGAAATTAGGAGAATTAGTGACCCCCTCTGGGTGCTATGGTGACCCATTCAGAGTCACTACGAATCACATGGTTCGTTTGTTAGCTATGAAAGATTAAGAACAGAATCCACTTTGGAGCCATGCAAGGAAGCTTGTGTCTGGACAAGGCACTGACACCTAAACTCCCCAGCAGCTGGATGGCTGGAGGGCCCCCCAAAGTCTGGCTGCTGAAACCATCTCAGAAACCATTTCCTTTGGGTAACTATAAACATTTTGGGAGGCTCTGGCTTAGCGCAGCAGCGTATATGTGGCTGTATGCTTGAGACCTAACCAGACTGGGCGAGGGAAAAGCACTCTTCATTGTATTCATCATTTCTAAGCGGAGGAGCTGTAGCCCCACTGATTTAGTCCTGCCCCTGCCTGGAGAGAAACAGTTAAGTTATTACAACTTTGGGGTTCCGAAAACCCTGGGCAACATCCACAGAACAGCCCCGATACCAGGGGCCCTGCGGCCAGTTCTACGCCAGCTGTGGAACTCCTTTAGGCAGGGGCAAGGTGTTCTCGGAGGGTTCCCTCTGGCCTGGTTACAGGCCCTTTAGGCTGCCAAGTGGCAAAAGGGGGCTGCAGCATTGCAGGCACAATGGCAAATCAGATTGTTTGTACGTGTCTGTGTTCCCATCTCTGAAAGCAAAAAGAGCTGGGATGAGACACAATATCCACAGCCAGCGTGTCCTGTGAGCTGAATGCTTGGGTGGCCACCCAGGAGAGATTCAAGGGCTGCCCAGCTGATTGGCAGAGTGCCCACAGCTCCCGCAGCCAGCAACATGTGTTTCTCCTGGTGGTGCACATCCCCACATGCCTTGGTGCACAGAACAAAATTTATTCTGCACGTTGATGGGAAAAGTTAGAGGGAGCAGTGTCCAGAGCTGTTTAAATAAAGCGTTGCTTCCCCTTCCCTTGTCCCTCTGCATTTGACTCTTCTTCCGCTGGCTTCCTACCCAGGCTCGTTCCCATCTCGGGGTGAGATGGGGTGAGAAAGCAGCAGCATGGCTGGTCCTCTGAAGCTGGGTCAGGATCCCCTGGGTGCAGCATGTAACCTGCGTCGGCAGCAGAAGCCAGTCTTCAGCAGTAACTGTTTACCAGACGATGCTTTCTGCTCCAGTGCTTTTGGCAGGCAGTGCGAAGGACGCTGTGTTAAGTTGAGTCTGGCAGGTTCCATACTGGAGCTGATCTTTCTCGAAAGCTCCATGGTGGGGGAAGAGAGAGAGAAAGGGAGGAGGATTACCAGGTCCTCCTGTACTATCTGAGCCTCTCTCTGAGAGGCAGGTGTCACTGGCTGCTGCTGAGGAAGGGAAAATCAGTCTTCTGACAGTCTGAGGATGCACATTGAATCTGGCAGGTGGAGCATCAACTCCTCCTTCTCATGGCCCCTCTCCCCAAACCCGAGTCCTGTTTCCAAGCACCAGTGCTCTGATACACATTGACTACAAGGTGACAAGCACCGAAATCCGTGCACTGCGGACACATCAATAATAGAACTGAAATCATCCTTAGTTAAAAATAGATCTTCTTCTTCATAAATATTTTACATACTGTCTTTGGGATCTAAAACTCGCCCGCCGGAAGTGTTAAAACAAACCCTGGTGTTAGACCTTAAGCGTTTGAAACAGACCCACTTCTGACTTTTACAAACAATGCTTGTTGGGTTGAGGGTTTTATATAGCTGTTGAGTTCCAGATTCAGTTGATGCAAATGAATTATAAACCATCTCTTGGGTCTTCTGGAATACTTTTCTCCTTCCCAATCTCTCCCAGAGTCAGAGGAGCTGGAATCAGCTGTTTGCAGCTTCCAGCAGGGCCTTGGAGTGACAAGTACCAAGGGAAATTGATTTGGGGGCTTGGCTTGACAACAGTGAGAGGTAGGTAAAGATGATGCACAAAGAGAAAGAACGTAAAGATCCTTAATAACATCCCAAATGCCACCAATGGCCCATCAAGGTAACTCTGTCAGCACTGAATTCACATATTAGAAACAAGTTTCCTTATCTCTGTTGCTTATAGCTCTTTAGATTTTTTTGATAGTCTTATCAACTTGATTTTCCTTTGCTAGTTACACTGGGTATTTTACCATTTGCTTGCCATTCAGTTTGAACAGTGAAAACAAGTTGGCCAGCTGCTCTTGTTTTTCCTGGTCAGTTTCACTCTCTGGTGTGCACTAGGACACGGCTGCATATTTAGGGATCACGGCACTTTCTGGGTTTGTTTCAAATGCTCCTCTATCTGCTCCTCCCCACACATGCCCCTCTTTGCCCCCACGTTGTTGTAGCAGATTCCTCTTTTCTAAACGTCTGAGACTAGCTTTTCTCAAACCATTTTTAAATATAATTTGCCTAAAACTAGTTGATAATATTTGTAATCGATTTTTCCTGATACTTCACCTTTTCTTCTTTTTTCTTTCTTTCTCTCTCTGGCTGATTATTCATATATTTGTGGATATATAGAAGCTTTGGCTTGCCTAATCAGCACCCCATTCTACCTGATTCCTTTAAGTATTGTTCCCCATTCAGGTTTTGGGATGTCAGTATAATTTCCATTGTGCTGAATGGTGATGTCATAAAAAACAGAGAGCAGCGACACTGAATGAGCTGGGCAGAACCGGAGGCTGATTACGGAGATTTTTACCCATCTACATTTTTTGCAATTAACAATGTTTAGAAACAGGGGAAAGGGACCCAAGTATTACATGGGTCTTGATAGAATGCAGACAAGTTTGCCAAAGGGAGAGTTTCTGGTGATCTTTCTGCAGGGGATCCTGACTGATAGCTTTGGACACATATCTGCGTGGCCCACCTGACATGCAGGTTCCTTTTCCCCTGACGGCTTAGAGACAGGGGTTTTGCAAGTGTCTGTGTCTCCAGCAGCGGAGCTGCTAAACCAAGATTTGTACAAGTGAAGGTCTAGGACTGAAACATGTGGCAGCTCAATCCCCAGAACAAAATTCAATAAACGAAGGCGTGTCTGTTTGTGAGAGAGAGAGATGAAGTGGAGTGTGTGTGCATGTGTGTAAGAGAGAGGGAGAGATGAAGTGGTGGTGTGTGGGTGTGTATGGAGGCAGGCAGATGTACGAGGGCAGTAAACAAACATACATACCAAGTGATGCACTGCTGAGGAGAGCAATAGCGGGAGTATCTCCCTTTATTCATAATTACAGCTCCTTTGATGTTGAAAGTAAAGAAGCCCAGTGTGTTTTCCGTTGTAGGATTTTGAGTCACATTGTCAGGAAACTTAATATAATTGGCACTTCAGACTGAACAGATTTGTAATTCCCACTGTTTGGCAGGCATCTAGTTTCCTCTGCAGTGGAGAACACTGAGATTATTTTTTGAGGGTGGGGGACAGAAGGAAGGCAGGCTACGGACAAGAGATGGCAGCTGAAGAGGCTGGTGCATTTGGCCTCCTCTGTTAGCATGAATAATGCTTTGCCCAATCCCTCCTTGCACAGCTATGTCCATTTCCAGTGAAAGTCTTTCCATTGCCTTTCATGGAACATGACTGGACCCAACATTTTTACTGCATTAACAAAATACCATCAAAAAAACTTTCTACCCAACCAGTTCTTCCTCTGAGTTATTTCATGGTCTTGAAGTCTGGGATCTCACAGTGGCTATGCATTATGTTGTCCCAGATGCTGAATGGTCCAGGCAAGAAGAATGGGTGTTTTTATGAACTACTAGACAATTAAATATCTTGATAATTAGCAGGCATAGGAAAGGGAATACACACAGAGCCCAGAAACAGGACATTCAAATTGTTTGTTATAGCCCTATGCAGACTCTGGACCAAACCCTGAAATCTTTACTTAGACTCTAACCAAGCCAAACTCTCTTTGAAATTGACCAGGGCTTGTCCCAAGTGAGGAATGTGGGAAAACAGACGATGTGCTTTAGGATTTGGTGTTACAAACGTACAGGGCTGGTGAAATGCAGCCACTTCTTGACAGAGGGTGGGAGCCAGCTCTTGTGCAGCACCCTGTACTAGCAGGGAAGGGAGGTCATTTTGCCCAAGAACATGAGGCCAAATCTTGGTTCATAAAAAAACCCATGAGATTGTTAATGTCCACACAGACTGACAGAGCCCTGGTTTTAAAAGTCTTGTCTGAAAGACCCCCCCACACCGTGATCTGTGGGGAAATCCTTTTACCTTACAAGGCTGGAGGGCTGAGTCTCTCCTGCTAGGGTTTGAACCTGCGGAGATCTGTAAGTTTGTCCATAATCATGTACCCTTTAAAAACCTGTGCCTACAAAAGACATTAATTGAGTGGAGAGACATCACAAAGGGAAGGTCCCTTAGCATGCCTTGTCAACAGGTGGCAGGAAAAATCTTTCCTTCTGGAGGAATTTATTGATTGCTGGGGGTGAATTTCTCAAAGATTTTTCAGCACTCTTGGATCCCTGATTGAAAGGTTTCACACAGTTGCCTCTTCTGGAAACTCAAACGGGACAGTAGCCCCTTCCCATTTACCTGAAGGTGCTCACACCCATAATGCCTGAGGCGGTTATCGTATCAAAGCTCACAAGTTACGAAGGATGGGTCCGACTCAGTACCATTGCGGGAGCCCAAAGGAAAAAGCAAGGTGGTACAATATCAACAAGATGTTTGTAATTCAGTAGATGTCATCCTTCCTTTTTTGATGAGATGTAAAACAGTTGTTTTGATGATTCACAACAATTCAAAGATCCTGTGACTGCCTTTCCCCACCTAAAAAAAATTAGCCTTGTGCTCAATCCGGATCCTAGTCCGGGCAGTTACATTTTGCCTCCTTAAATTCCCTTTGTGGTTTAATTTGAATATGGGATTCTTCTTCACGCCTTGTCCTACACCTAAGCTATTGTGTGTTGTTCCTGTGTACTGTTAGCGATGTCACATTTCACCCCCAGAGATGGCTGCATTTCCTTGCTGAGTGAAATGGTTCCTTTATCTCTATATTGGCTGTAGAACATTTTAGGACCATTTTCACAGAAAGATACCAGAGAAATATAAAATATGATCCTGAGAGAATGAACGATGAAGAAGGAAAGAGGTTAAGAGAGATGTGGGGGAAAGCAAGAAAAAGAGCTTTAACCTCTGATGGGTCAATGCAGGTTTTGGCTGAAGCACCACTTGTAGAAAACTATTGGTCTAGTCCAGTGATTCCCATCTGTTTTCCCATGGAGGAACCCCTAAAATAATTTTTCATATCCCGAGGAACCCCTACCTATGTAAACGTTTGCTTGGCCGGAAAAAGTTGACAGCGGGAAGCACAATTCAATTACTGCTAAATTATTGTCAAGAAAATGTATTTGTAAAGAGCTGTTATATAGATATACGTCAGTTTACATTGTAAGAAATTTTTTATTTATGTATTTATTTATTCCATGATTTCTCGCGGAACCCCTGACGATGGTCTGCAGAACCCCAGGGTTCCATGGAACCCTGGTTGGGAAACACTGGTCTAGTCCCACGGGGCCAAGTTCTGTGGGCCATTGACATTGATGAAAGTTTTGCTCCCGTAGGAACTGCAGAATGTGCTCCATCCATTGTGAGAAAATCCTGGATCTGACCTTGGATTCTAGAACACAATAGGAACCCTTGGAATGGAATAATTTCCAATAGCAAAATGTTATGGGTCTATACATGGGGATTATTTGTGGCCTCCTCTGTTCTTCACTCTGTGGATGCGACAGAAGGAGAGTAACTCTGGGTAAGGCATTCAGAGCTACAAACATTCAAGGAGCATCCATGACCACGAGCCGGCAGATTTTCATTATCCGAGGTCAGATGCCAGAGATAGGGGCCAAGTTCCTGGCAGTGCTATAATTTGAATAAATCTGCCCATTTTGATCTTGATGAAATCTTGCCAACATGAGGAATTCAAATAGAGACTAATCCCTGATGACCTGCTGGATCTGTCCTTTAGAAAGGGCGAGCTGTGAGCCTCAGCAAGCGGGCGGGCTGTGGAGAGCTCTGTTGTTTTACCTTTGATATTTATTCGGTTTGGAGTTCAAGGATCCCCCATCACAAATTTGCTAAAAGTAAATGCTATGCCCTTTTCATCATGCAGAAAAGTTAGTATTCAATGTATTCAAAACTGTGCTTTTGCCATTCCAGTCAGGTCCCAGAACCCACTGTAACAATGGCAGTATCCCTGCCTCTCCATTCATGGGTGCTTCTGCTTGGATTAGTCACTGTGGGCTGAACAGCACTGGTGCAGGGACCTAAAGAATGTGTGATATGTTTCCCCTGTCCTGGGAGTTCCTTAACTCACAACCCTGCTGCAAGGCATGCTCTAGGGCTACACTATGGGGTGCTTCTGGGATACAGGAGGCATCCTGGAAAAACTCCACCATGTCCAGGGAACGCATCTGCTCTTCCGCTTTATTTTTATTTTTATTTTTGCGGAAGAGCAGATGCATTCTTTTGGAAGCCCTGTCTTCCTCCTCCCACGAGGAAAAAGGGCTCTTCTGAAAGAGGAGGCTTTTCCGAAATTTGGTCCAGTGTAAATGGGCCAAATTTTGGAAAAGCCTCTTCCGAAAAAGCTATCGGAAAAAGGTATGCAAATTGCAGAGCACAATTTGCGTACCTTTTTCTGATAGATTATTGTAGTGTAGACATGGCCTGGGCAATTGCAGACCTGCTGAATAGCTGGCATGTAGGCACATACCAAACTGTGCCCTCTCCTGCCCTCTGCCCATTCCAGCCAGAGAGACCACCGGCGTAGAGGGTGTTCCCTGGATAGGGAATCTTGTGGCTGCTTTATGGACTTTACAGCTGGCGTAACAGTCTCAGAGGAGCTGCAGGGTCTGCTGTGATAAGGGGGCCTACACACTGACTCTGTCAGCTCAATTGTAAAAAGCATGTGAAAGTTAGTAACATGTTCAGGTAGCCCACACTATCCAATGTCAATGCAAAACAAGTCAGGAATGAATGTTATAAACAGGTGCAAAAGAACCAGGCGCTGTCGAAATGAAAAGGCCATGCTGATATAACTCGAGGACTGTACTGACATCATGTGTGGTGAAAACACAGGAGATGTGGAATTGGAAATTGGTGTGTTTGAGTGTTGACCATGGGGCCTCGATTTAGCGGGTCCTTACTAGCCCTGCGAAATCGAATGCCAGAAGCTTGATCTCCAGCACGGTTAGGTATAGACGTGGCCTTAAAGAGGTTTGTAGCCAGGTGGAACAGCAGCGCACGTAAATTTGCTGGCAATATCTGTTTATGTGGTTTCTGCTGGGTTTCCTCCCTGCAGGCTACAAATACAGACAGTCCAATTCTTTGTTGCCCTGTTCCTTGTGCAACCACTTACACCCAGAGCAAGCGAATGTAAAATGTTGCCTAGTTGGCATCAGTGCACATGCCAACCAGTGTGCCACAAGGCAGTTGGAGGTGTGCCGTGGAGAACAACAGAGTTCAAAATGGCCGCCCTTAAAGGGGCAGGTGATCTTTTTTTTTCTTTTTTGCTCAATAACTACCCCCCCGACCCTTTTGGCTTTTTTGCTCAATAACTTTTCCCCAGGTCCCCCCTCTTGGTTTTTCTTTTTCCTCAACAAAAAAATCCTTGGTGTTCCTCTTAAAAAATTGTTTGGTGTTCCTTGGTTTTAAAAAGTTTAAGAAACACTGCTCTAAGCTGATCAGCAGCCCAGCTTCATGGGTGATTAATTAGCCCCGCCCAGTCAGTCAGCTCCATGCATGGAGCCCTGAGCCTCTGACTGGGGTGGGGCTGATTAATCACCCATGGAGCGGTGCTCCACCTCAGCTTAAAGGGAACACCGGTTGGCATGTGTCCCTCACAGGTGCGTATAGATCCCACATGTCCTAGGTGCGGGTGCACATGGCTACATAGGGGCAGGACTCCTCTTCAGGCCTATTGTTTGAAAGCAAAGCAATTTTTTTTCACATTTCAGTTGAACACGTCTTGTTTACCTGAGAACTCGGGGTCATAGGACTGGTGCAGCCAGAGGCCTGATGCATGCTGGCAGGGCTGCGTGCTGCCTGAGGCCTGGACTGGCAGGAGCTGTGCATGGCTCAGGCCAAGCTGCGTGGGGAACATGTGTCTGGGATAATCAGAAGGCTTGCAGAGCAGGACTGCCTTAGCGGAATTTGAAAAGGGAGCTGGCTAACAGTCTGCCCACACTATGTCTGGCTCTCAGCTATGCAGTCAGGCCCTCCGCTTGGCTGGATTTCTAGGCAGGTTGTCGTCAGAGCACTGCAACTGTGGGGTACATGCTGTCCTCAGAGCTTGCCCAGTTCAGTTGCCCTGGGCTTTCTTGGATTGCTGGTGGAACTGCAGCCCACCCACTTCTGAGGACAGAATGGGCACGTTTAGCTTTCATTCTTACACATCCTGTGTCTGTACAGGTAATTACTCTTGAGAATTGACTTTAAGTAGGATTTATGTTGCCACAGATGTGGCATATAAACAAGGGGAAGGATACACTGAACACATGGTTGCACCATATGCTTAATGTGGATTTAAGAGACTGGAGTTTTATTAAAATGGGAGGTTTTAAAAATCTACTCTCTCCTTGTGGAATGATGCTGACATGCTGTGGTTATATTGCTGTCTAGTGCAGAACCCAGCTCCATCACAGAGTGAGGCTGCGGAAGAATTCCCTAGAGGAAAGCTGGGACAAATTCAACAGGCAAAGACACCCAGCAGGTTATCGAGGACTGACTTGTGATTTCTCCTGTTGTGCATTGAGATTAAATGCAGGCTGGTCTAAGCCTTCCTAATAGCAAGATGGGAAAATTGGTCAGTGTGCATGCATGTAGGGGAGTTTGTAGGTTTTTCTATTAAGTGTCATCACCATAATATGTGAGCGTCTCACAAATATTCATCAGCTTACCCCCATACCATCCAGTAAGGAAATGTTACTGTCTTCCATTTTACAGAGGGAAAAACTGAGGCACAGAAAGGTGAGACACAGAAAGAGCATGTGCACAGTTTCCGCATTATAACAAGATCTACAAACAGAAGTTCATGAAGCAGCAAAGGCAGAATGCTCCTGTCTTAACTCTGGGGAAAAAATGCATTATTTGTGTTGCCTGACAATACCAAAATATTGTTTGAAAGTAAGTGATAGACAGGTTCACAGAGGAATCCCTTGGAACTGTCCCATATCAGGATCAAAATTCCAGGATTATCCAAGTGTAAGCGGGGGAATGGTCCCGCTATTGTGGGGAACTTTCCTGGCTTCTATACTACCCCGGTGAAATGTACCAGCGAAAGGATCTGAGTCCCCGCTCCCACTTCTTTTACCTAAAGGCCTCCCTGATCCTGAGGGCTCCCCTTCCACTCTCCTGAGTAGCAGAGTCCTCGAAATCCCAACAAGGCTGGGCCAGGCTTTCTGGGGCTTAATCCCCGACCTTGTAGTCACTTGAGGTAGGGGCTAGGGTGTCCCCACTCCGGGGTGCTCTCTTCACACTGGATGCTTTCTTGACCCAGTGATCATTACATACAGTTCAAAGCAAATACAATTTATTAAACAGCAACTGATTAAAAAGAAAAGAATAAGGAAAAAATGAGGATGGTTAAATGAGAACACACAGCCCTGCTCTGTAGCACAGGACCATCACAAACAGCAGTTTGCAGAGTGTAAGGACTGTTCATAATCTGTTCCTTATAGGTCCCAGGGCTCTTTCTCAGGCCCTGGCTGTGCTGCGGGGGGGGGGGGGGGGGGGGGGGGGGGGGGGGGGGGGGGGGGGGGGGGGGGGCTGCAGGTTGGATACGCTTGCTCTGGCAGTGACCACACGACTTCAGGCTCTAGGTGGCAGGACCCCTCTCCCAGTTGGAGTTACAATCCCTCTCCCAGTCTGGCCTGCAGGGCCTCTTGGCTGGTGGCGTCTCCCTGCTCAGAGCCTTTCTCCCCAGTTTGCTGGTCCCAGCTGCTCACCGCACCCAGCTGCAGACTGTGCTGCTTTGCCAGCCTCCAGCTCCTTGCCTTGCTTCTCTGACCCCTTTGGCTCTCAGGTCACTGCAGGTCTGCTGCTCAGCACAGGGTCTGCGCTCCTCGAGCTGTGTGTGTCTGGCTTTGTCACTGCAGGACGGCCCCTCAGCGCAGCTTGCACTCCTTGGGCTGTGTGTGTGTCTGGCTCTGACACTGCAGGTCTGTTTCTTAGCACAGGGGCTGTGCTCTGTGGGCTGTGTGGGCCCTTAGCTCTGACACGGCAGGTCTGGCTCTCAGCACACCTTGCTCTTCTTGCTGCTCTTCTTAGCTCTCTCGCCTTTTCTCAGAGAGACCCGGAAAATCCCAGCCCACACGGAGGACGACAGGCCTCCTAATTTTCTCATTGGCTTGTCCAACCTGTCAATCAGGCTAAGCTGGAGTGTTGGCCTCTTCCCATTGTCCCTGGGGTCTGTCAGTCTCAGGGCCCTGATTTCTCATGGACCCTTCCCCTTTTGGTACTGGAAGCTGGCCAACCAGCTGAATTTTATTACTGAGTTTTGGAAAGGGGCTAAGTGTCCCCTTACACAAGGCATCAGTGGGCAGAGTCCTACTGACGTTGGGAAGAACTGGAAGAAGAAAGAAGAGAAATAAGGGTTGGAAAAGGGGCAAAGGGAGGCACACAGAGCCTCTGGCTTGGCGGGGTGGAGCTGAGAAAGGAAGACCCAGATATGGGGTTGGGGGAACACAGAGCATGGTGGGAAGAGTGAGGGGACTTGTTATGGTGGAAGGGGGGCACCCAGAGGGAGGACAACGCAGGATCCTGGGAAAGGGAGGAGGGAGAAATGGGAGGCACACAGAGTGCCTGGCATGAGAAAGGAGATTTGCAGCAAGTCTTTGCAACAGAGGGTCTTGGGAGGGAGCTTGGGGAGTGCAGGAATGCAAAGAGCTCCCCATGTATGCAACGAGCTAGACCAAAAGAGGCAACAAAGTGTGTGTCCCCCACCCCCCTTAAATAATTCTGATTTGAACAACCTTGCATGGCTGCACTGCTAGATACAGGAGAAGCTGCCCCATGCTCTGTGCCCATCTGGCAGTTGTGTTGATCTGGAGCATTTGCATTAGCAGCCGCTGGGCTTCAGTGGCCGGGCTGGACAATGAAAAGTTTTCCATGTGGAGTCTTTAACTTTGGAATCCACTTCCCTCTGTGTTCTGAGAGCATCTCAAAATGATCAACCTTCCGGCATGGTGTAAAGTCCATCTGTCTTTGACTTTTGCCTGAGGTGTATTCATTTTCCTGGGAGTTCTTAGTATTATGTTTGGGGACATTGCCCTAGCATTTATCAATGTATTACGTTGGGAGGTAATTTATTGTATTATTTACATGATAATAGAACACCTGCGTAACAACTCTATATGCCCTAACAATTAATTAGACTGACAATCACATAAGCATTTGAAAAGCTAACTGGCTGCACCTGCCCTGGAGCAGCCAATCAGCTTTCTCAGGGCTGGAGTTAGCATGAGGTGGGGTGGGTCAGGTCCCAGTGGCCTAATGAATAAGGCTTCAGATCTTGGGATTATGGGTTTAAGTCCCACACATGCCCCTGCTGAATAGCTAGGCAGCTGCCACCACCATCCTCCCCAGGGCTAGGCCCAGCATTAGCTGATGGTGGGGATGTCAATGAGCCACTGTCTCCACACCCACGTCAAGGGTGTGAAATGCTGTCACATCAAATTAGCAACAACGTCCACTCATGGTGCAGGGGACAACAGAGTTATGTTGGTGTAAATCATGTCAGGCCCCATGACTTAAAACAGAGGTGGGCAAATACCGGCCTGCAGGCCGGATCCGGTCTGCTAAGGTTAGACCTTAGCAGGCCCCTATACCATGCTATTACCTGTGCCTCCACAGGTACAGGGGAGCACAGCTCCCATTGGCCCTATTCCTAGCCAATGAGAGCTGTGATCGACTGTACCTCCAGAGGTACAGGTAAATATAGCAGCAGCGGCCCACCAGGGACTAACCTGGTGAACCACTGCCATTTTATTGCCCACCTGTGACTTAAAAATCGCAGGCAGATTTCATTTTAAAAGCCTCCTTACAAACTTAATGTGTACGTTTCGGGGTATGTGAGTCTGAAAAGCCTGCTTTGCGATCCGTTTTGTGGTGCTTCCTGAGTGATAGCAATGTAAATTGTGTGGTTTTGAGTGTGTCTGCTTTTAGGCCCCAGTGGTAATTGATGAGCTAGTCTGTACTGTGTTCCACAAAGCCATATCATTAGAGGAACGCAGAGGACATCGTGTCAAACAGCTCCTCCCAATGACACTCAAGCTGGAAATATCATATGGTTAGACAATTAGGAGGAGTGACTTAGAGGTCCTGGAAGATATACTGCTGGGTTTGTCAGAATTCCATGCTTTCCCTTTCATTCCCTCATATCCTCCCTGAGAACAAAGGGGGACCATAAAGTTTTACTTGATTCTCCTGGAGCACAAGATACCATCATAAATTTGCTTTCTTTTGAGGTTGCTTTTTGTTCAGTTACATAATTTTCTGCTCAATTTATCACAAAAGCCTGACACACACAAACAAATCCCAGCCCATTCAACAACTTCAGGCAGAAAACCAATGCGTGGCAGGGTTTTAACGTAAAAATACTGCGAACATAAAACTCATTCAACTCCTGCCCAATGTCCCAGTCTGCATAAAATAGCACCCCCTCTTCTCCCCTTTGTGAATTGTTTATTTCAAAATAATTATACATACATTTCCTCTTTTCTAAAACATCAGAGAGTTTCAGCATGAAAACCTAGACATGTGGTATGCACGGTGGGAGGTGAGAATTCCCTTCAGCCCCCGGGTTTGGGGAACACTCTGCTGCTGTGCAAAATGTAAACAGGAATCACCATGACCAACCTTATTTATACACTTTCACGGTACCATTTGTGTCAGAGAAATCGATCATTTTCCCCTTTAATTTATGTAAAGTGGATTCTGGATCAGAGACATCCCTTAGGGGCGGATCTATTCATGGAGATTCTCTCTGTCCTAGTAAGGCGGAGAGGATGGAAAAGGACAAAATGCAGGCAGGATCTGATCAGAAACAGTGACATGAAGAAGAGTCACATTCAGTTATACCAGCAGACAGCTAAAAAGTGACAAGTTTTTAATGTGTTTATATACAAAGGCTAGAAGTCTAAATAATAAGATGGGTGAACTTATTGAAGCCTGGTATGGAATGACGGTATTGATATGTAAACCAGAGGCCCTGAGAAGGTTGAGTGAAGTCTGCTCTACAACCTGAGATAAGAACGAGGGTTTTTAGCTCATGTGGTAGAAGAGGCTCATGGCTTTAGTCTCTAAGGATGTAGGTTCAATCCCACCCACCGACAGTTGTTGGTTTTACAAATACAACAGGTGGTGTCCCCAGAGACCTGTACTAGGACCAGTCCTGTGCAGCTGCCTATTTAGCACTGTTCACGTGCTCAAGAACCACCCCTCCCCCCCATGGGACCTGCCGTAGCCTGGGGAAGATGGCCTCTTCTTTGGCCCCAACCTAACCTGGTTTCCAGGCTTCCATGGCTTAGGTGGCCCAGCCCAGCCCCAGCTGCAGCACCAGGATCTGCCATGACCAGGGCAGCCCTCCCCCAGCTCAAACCCATCCCTGAACTGGAACCTATGGGGAGAAGTGCCTTTCCCTTCTAGCGCAGGTGCTGCTGGGGGGAGTCTTCTCTATCTTCACCGTAGCCCTGGAGCACCCTCCTTCACCTTAACTCTGTTTGTCAGAGGCTGGGAATGGGTGACAGGGGAGGGATCACTGGATCATTCCCTATTCAGTTCACTCCCTCTGGGGCACCTGGTATTGGCCCCTCGGTAGACAGGACACTGGGCTGGATGGGCTCTGGTCTGACCCAGTCTGGTTGTTCTTATGTTCTCGTGAATTCTAAATGCTTTATTGTGAAAAAGTCCAACTATAAATGTATGGATAACATGAAGGGTTTTTTTTTAAATCAGGACTCTCCATATATTGTCCTGATACAATAGGATAAAAATAGGATGCGTTCCTAAATGTTTATTATTATCTTTCAGATACTTGGTGCCAACTGCTGTAAATCAGAATAACCTCAGTGAAGTTAATAGAGCTACAACACCCATTCATGTGGCCCTTACACGTAGGAAACAGATCCCTGAAACTAACTTCTGTTCTCCAAACACAAAAGGGTTATGCTCTTCATCCAGACATTTCTGGTCACGCGGATGGTCCGGATGGTCTTCTCAGAACTGTGCTGGACTAAGTCCAAGACCATGGTCCTCAAAGTTGATTTGGTTGCACAAAGATTTTGTGGTCTAAGTAAACAATTAAAAATCATCAAAGCAGCTGCTATGTGAGGTTGAGCTCCAGCCAGAAGAAAGAAGTAAAACAATGCTTGTGAACAAAAAGAGTCAGCATTGGTAAGAAAGAAGGGTATAATGTAAAAAAAGAATTAGAAACCCAACAGAGTGAAGCCAGTTACAAAAGTATTTGAAAAATAATTATTTGTGTTTGCTTCATTGAGCCTTGTTCATCTTTTCCAACCTGTCTCCACTATGCCTGCTTTCGATGCTGTGAAACTGTTGGAACAGGGATCACCTATATGTTCTGTATCTGTACAGTGCCTAGCACAATCGGGTGCTGGCCTGTATTTGCGCCCCCTGGGCACTACTGCAAAACAAATACAAAAGCAGTAATAAGTATTTTGAGGTTATCCTCATGCGCCTGGCAAAGGAGTTTTCCTATGACAGAGCCGTTTCCTTAACTTATTAAATAAAGTAATGTATATTTAGGTTGTATTTAAAGCTTGCAGAAATTACACCTTTATTAAGCACTGTACTAGCCTAAGGCCCTTAGCTCTATGTCACACTTAAATATTCAAAACATAGCTTATGTGTTGCTTAAGTCTGAAGGAAAAGGAGGGAGTATTGCCCTATAAACTGTAGGGTGTTTGTAGGCATGCTGTGTGGAATTTGGGGGAGGTTGGAGGTTCTGGGGTGTTTTGCAGAAGGTTGGGATATTTTGGGGTGCTGTGCGGGCTTCTGGGGCTCGGGTGTTTTGCAGAAGGTTGATCTATTTTGGGGGGCTGTGGCAATGTGTGGAATTTGGGATGTGTGGGGTGTTTTGCAGAAGATTGGGTTATTTTGGGGTGCTGTGTGGAATTTGAGGGTTCTGGGGTGTTTTGCGGAAGGTTGGGTTATTTGGGGTTGCTGTGTGAATTTGGGGGTTCTGGGGTGT
>JANRFK010005987.1:25103634-25118028 GCA_030068395.1 Apalone spinifera | reverse complement strand
CTGCAAATCTGTGTCCTGAGCCCATCATACTCCCAGCCTCCCTGCTCTGAGCCCCTCATGCACCCCAGCCCAAATTCTTGCACCCTCACAGCCACAAGCTTGCAGCTTGCTCAGCACCCCAACCCTCCACCTGACCTCAACACTGTCCAGCTTGGAGGCCATTCTCTGGGACGGCATACTGGTACCTATTTTCCCCCGACGCGGCGGCTTTTTTTTTTTTTCCTTTTCTCAACAACTTTCCACCCTGGTATGTGGCTCTTCGCACTCTGTCCACCGCTATTTTGGCTCTTCGACTCTTAACGGGTTGGCCACCCCTGCACTAGGACATCTGATATTGGCCATTGTCAGCAGACAGGATGCTGGGCTAGGTGAACATTTGGTCTGACCCAGTATGGCTGTTCTTATGTTCTTAAAACACCCCTCCCCTCCACACAGAAATTCCTGTGTATGGGTTTGAAGTGTCCCCCTGTTCCCATCTCTGTACCCCTTCTCCACAGAATGAGCAGGGTCTTGGAGAAGAGGTGGGGAAGGAGGCAAGGCAGGGGGTGCTTGGGTTTAAGGTAGATCCTGGATTGACTTAAATTCAAAAAGTGATCTTGTGCTTAAAAAGCTTGGAAATGACTACATTGCATGCATTTCTCTGATGCAAAAAGATTGCATCTGAGAAAATGTCAGACTCCATAAATGTCTATTTCTTTCTTGAATATCTTCAGGGCACTGAAATTTGATTAGCAGCTAAGGTTGAAAAAGGGAAACAGTGTGTTAATATTTTGAGAGGCGGGGAGCACATATTGCGTGTGCAGAATGTTTAATGTTTTCTTTTAAAGCAGGATTGGCATAGCTGATAAAACCAACACTCCAGCACCAAATGTAAATGAACATGGCAGAATTCAGTGGAGTTGTGCAGAGTTTATTGCTGGTTAAAATTGGTGATGTGTATTTTGGAGTAGGTTTGCTAATGCTCTCATCGTGTGTCTGTGGAAACCTAAAATCAGTATCAAAGTGCTGGATTGTAATTGTAAATTGCATGTTTTAATTAAAATATGTCAGGGTGAGAATGTGTTTCTCTTATTTCTCAAGTTTGGCAAATGTTAGTAAACACTTGTAGCCTCTAGTGCAGTGGTAGATAGCTCTGCATCTCTTGCCCCTCCAAGATAGTGCTGGGGGGAATTGGCATTTAAGCACCGGCTCCTGCTCTCCCCCCCCCTTTGCTGCCTCTGATACACAGGCAGCGGGGGGCTGGGAGGGAGTGAGTAGTTGAGTAGCCTCTATCAGAGGCAGCAAAGGGAAGGGAGCAGGAGCTGGTGCTGGGGAGAGCCAGCTTAAAAGCTGATTTTCCCCCCCCCCATCACTGTCTCCGTGGGAGGCAGGGGGGGTAGCAGGGACTGGGTGCGAGCCACGAATCAGCTGATTCCCAGCTCACACCCAGTCCCAGATGCTGTGCCTCTGCTTTTTAAATGTATTAAGAGCCTGTTGGCTCTTAATACATTTAAAAGGCAGAGCTGCAGTGGGGTTAGCTCTTGGGGCCGGGAGCTAACCCTGCTGCGGCTCCCCCACTTATCAACTAGTCGATGGAAATTCCATCGACTACTCGATTAGTTGATTAAACTAAATTTAACATCCCTACTCCAGCTCCCACAAGCAGTAGGAGCTGTGTCTTCAGGAGCTCTCCTGCCAATATAGCTCTGTCTGCACTGGCACGTAGGTTGGTGTAGTTTACGTTGCTCAGGGGTTGCTTACTAGTTAAACGGTTAACTGGCCCTTGCTGGTGAATTCTGGTGTGGTCTGGAGTAGCCTCGGCTAAGGATGGGCCAGTGGGCCAAGCAACAGGACCCCATAACTGTGGCAGGGTTGGTGATGGGCCGGGAGATGGGCCCTAATTAAAATAGTTAAGTGGTGAAGTGCTAGCATTTAACCAGTTAACCGTTGTAACATTTCTAATTGTAAAATGGCTTTTCTTTAACTAAAGCCAGTTTGGTGTGAGATTAACATTCTTCTTAACATTCTTCTCAACAAAATCTTTTGTAGATCCTTTTTCTTTAAAGGATTATGAAACCTTCCCTATAAATGTTGTTCAGGTCCAGAGAGAAGTAATGTGGCGCAGTAACCTAATCCCTGTTTTATTATACATGGAGGATTTACAGTTGGCAGAGTTATAAGTCTGTATCTCTGGCAGTTGGCAAAAAGTGTCCCTCCTTAATTTTCTTGTCCCAATGGTTTTGCCAATGACACTTGAGCCAGTATTTTTAACTTGTCATTTTTTGCTTGCTTTTTTGGTTTTGTTATGAGGTACAACAGGAAAGAGCTGCTGTTAATGTAACTGCTGTATAGTCTGCAGAACAGCAAAAAAGAAACTGTCTCCCAGGAAAGTGTAAACTAGGATTTCTGCTAGAAAGTGATAATTGGAATGTTTTTCTTCCTCTCTGTACATGTTTTGGTGTCTGGAGCCTGATTAGAGCGCTGCAACAAGGGAGCAATGTGCAGCATTGCTGATGCCTCCAAGAGCAGCTGACCTGCCTTCCCCTAGGGTCAAGTCAGAACTATTTTTCCTTTCTTTCTTTCCTTCCAGGGGGAGGTTAACAGAAGAAAGTTAAGACCCTTGAAGTGCCCAACCGCTTGTGTGTCATTTGTAAGAGAGGTACTTCTCAGTCCTCACCAGTTCTCTTCCTCTCTGCGCCCTGATTTAAGTGTTTGGATTAATCTGAGAGTCATGGCTTTCTCCTTCCTGTCTGCTCTCCTGAGCTCAAAATACTAGCTAGCCATTTAAAGAACTAGTCCCCCTCTCTAGGCATGCCCAGCTGTTACTCGGGGTTCCTATCCAAGAGAATAAAACAATCCTTGCTTCATGTAGCCCGTGGAACCTCATGAAGGTGCAGGGATATAGGGGGCAGAGAAAAAGTGTAGGGGGATAAATTAAGAGACTCAGTATATCAGAAAAGAGATAAGCATGGGAGGGCTAAATGAAAATAGTGCATTTTAAGGAGAAATCTGGAGGTGGAGAGGAGATTCCGTGGCACACCGTAAGATGGAGGCTTTTCCAAACATAGTGGGTGATATGAAAATGGTCCAGAGTTGACTGAAAGGAAGAGACAGCAGTAAAAACAAGATGGAATGGAGTGCAAGACAGAGATGTGCTGAGATGTAGACGTGGGAGAGGATGGTGTAGCCCTCAGAAGAATAAAATTCATTGATTATAAGGCCAGAAGACTATAAAAATTATGAGCAATATCAGCAAGCTTTGCTGCAAAGGTTTAGATTGACTGCTAAGTGTCTGGGAGAAGGTTTGAGGCATTCTGAAAAAAGGGAACTGCTGAGATTTCAGTTCAAATTAGGAATTATGTACAAAAAATGGAACTGGTAAGGGAAGTGGGGGACGGTTAAGGTCACGTTCTCTGGAGTGGCTCACGACCATGAGTTCCAGCCTCAGGGCAGAAACCCCAAACTGGTTGCCCGTTCTATAATTAGCTTTCACTAACCCAGTAACAAGAGTAAACTTATAAAGCACTACAACAGTCTTACCATGGAGTCACAGATGGTCCCCATGGGCATACCTGTCTGTCTTGCCAGCCCAGCAAGTTGGCCTATGTGATAGATGGTCATTTTACAATAGTGATACTCAGGCTCACAATATGTATGTGACACTTTAATGTGTCTCCTGTGGCTCTTTGCAGCACATAATATTAAAACACTGTGTGATTTTAATTATTAACCAATCAGGATGCTTTTACTTTGTTATTAACCAATGGTAGTTGATAAAATAATACTTGGTCAGTCATTCTGTGGAAGAATAATATATATGTATGTAATATGTATGTAATACTAGAAGACTTACCTGGTGTTGCCTAGGTCTGGGGCTGGCTGTGCACCCCTTCGGCTGGCTTCTTCTTGGGGTGGAAGGGGAGTGGCAGCTGCTCCCCAGGGCAGGCCAGGGTGGTAGGGGCCATGCTGCTAGCCAGTGGCTGCTCCCTGGGCCTGGGGTGCTTGCTATCGCCCTCATTCATTAATATAACTGTCCCTGCTCTCTCACATCCCCCTTTCCGTTTTACACAAAACAATCCCATTCCAGGCACATCCCATTGTCCTGGCACAACCAAACCCTGACCTTGCTTTAAGTTATGATAAAAGGAAGCTGCCTACCTAATTTGGTGGTCCTGGCTCTTACCATTTAGGAGTTCTTGAACAAACGAACTCACAGACAGATGGACACACAGACAGATGCACAAACTTGCTAAAATATATAGTAGATTAACTATGCCACCTCTCATGTTGTTTAAATATGAATGTGTAGTACTACAGGAAATGAAGCAAAGAATTCACATTACTGAGGTTTTCTTGGGGAATGTTGATCTCGAATTTGCATGGAATAATCCACTGCACCAGGATTTTTGGACAGTCACCATCTAGAGGTGGAGAGGGATGGAGTGCACCCAGAAATCTAGCAGCTGGCAGATGAGGAGCAAGCGGGAGCCATCTTTACCAGAATAAGTTGAGGCAGAAGCTGCTGCGGGGAGATGTATGAGGGGCCATACTGCCTAAGACCAGATGTCAGTCTACGCCAGTGTCCTGCTTACTGACACTGGCCAGTGCCAAGTGTCTCAGAGGGAATGAACAAAACAGAGAATCAAGTGAGCCACCCCCTGTTGCCCTTTTCAGCTTCTGGCAAGCAGAGGCTAGAGACCCCATTCCTGCCCTGCCTGACGAATAGCCATTGATGGACCAATGGGGGAAAGACCCTGCCTGCCTGCCTATCTAATTTACTGAAGGGACACCAATGATCTTCTAAGAGAAGGTGAGGGACTTGGGGTGGGACAAGGTTTGAGTAAGGAGACTGGGCAGGGGTTTCAACACTGGGAGGGTAGGAGGCCACCAGACAGGTCTGTGTTCTGAGTGTGCACCTAGGGACCCTGAGATTGTGGCAGTAGCTGGGTATCAGGCTCCCGGAGCTTGAAATACTCTTGGGAACCAGAACAAGAGTCTAGGATTCCCCTCACAGCAATCCTAGAGCGTGGCCAAGAAGGGGTGCTCCGTAGGATCTGTGACACCCTCCAAACGGAACAGCTCCATGGGATGGGAAGGATATCCAAGGAAAAAGCCACATGGACTATCTTCAGCACCTCTCCAAGTTCCCTGAAGTAATCTGTGAGATACCACATAATGCTTTATCTTTGATGCCAATATGCACCATTACTGGTGGATCCTTACCTGTCAGCTTCAGAAGCCTCTCCAGTCTGAGAGTGATGTCTAGGCTCTGGGAAAACAGCTCCTCATCCTGTCATCTGGCTGTTCCTTGCAGAACACCCTTTTGATTCTTAGAACTGAACCCCCAGCAAGGACCCCCTGTCTTCCTGGTAGGATTGAAGATCTCTTTGTGGGCTAGCTTGATTTTTCTTAGAGGTTGGGCCAAGAAGCCATCCTTATGTGGCCAGTACATTTCTACAGTCCAATTGACCACTGGGATCTTCAAGGATATTTTTTGCAATTTCCACTTGGAAGACCCAATAAGGAGCTTATACTTCACATGCAAAAAGAAAGGAAAGTATTGCAACGGACCAAATGGGAGAGAGGGATGACACAGTGTCTTGAGCTGTGTCATTTTGCATTCTGAGTAAAGGCTGGTGGTGAAGTGTAAAGGTTGAAGAGCAAGAGGTTGCAGTAGTCGGCTGTTAACTTGTTTCATGCTCGTTTCTTTTCCTCACTGGCCATCACATCTAGTCACCAGGAGCCCAGAAACATCAATTTGCTCTTACTAGATAAAGCAGTATCATAACAGCACTGAGATTTCACTGTGGCAAAGGAGTGGATAAGCCTCATTGACACTGGAGTTTTTAATCTTCAGTCAAGAGTGGTTCTGTCATGCTTGATTACCTTGGACCTCTGCAAGCACTTTCAGAGTGAGAGCTCTGTGGTCCATATTATATTGGTTAATATTATTCCTTAATGTTCGGAGCAGGATCTTGCTGTGCTCAGAGCTAGTAAACAGAATGTGTATATGTATATGTTGCATTACGATTGCTGTTGGTAATATAGCTATAATACCAGTCCTGTGAAGTGCTTATGAAGTAAATGATGAGCCAAGCAGTTAAAAAAATCGGTTTTATTCTAAGGGTTATTTGTGTTAGTGGCTGTCCTTGAACTTTGCTTAGCATTTGTGTTCATTGGTAAATAATAGCACAGAAGTGGGGAGCGTGTTGGACATGGGTACACATCTGATGAAATTCCATGCTAGAAGTGCAGGAAACTGAGGTTAAAAAAGAACCAAACACTCCGAAGGAGTTGATGCAGGAATCTAGCACATGCTGTCACCACAGTCACAGCAAGAACTGACCTTTTGGACTACAGATGGCTGCAGGCTACCGGCAGGGGCATATGAATTATTAATATTAAACTTCAAGTTTGTTCTTGGCATTCTATTAAATGTATCGCCTTAGAAAAAGAATTTGTTCATAAGTTTATACATGGCTTTTCTCAAACTTCGTATAAAAGCCTCCTTGAAACTCAGGCTCATCTACAGTCTGAGAGAAGGTTGAATTTTTTAGCACCCGATTTTGTCAAGTCGAAGGTGCACGTTTCCACTGTGTGCAAGAGTTTGAGATCGGGGATTTTCTCCAAAGTTATAAAAAGTTCCTGGCTGTCAGTGAGATTGGTCAGCAGGTGAATGGAGCATCCATTCTCTTCTCTTCCTCCACATCCTCATCCACACTGCCCTCCTCACTGTTGCCCGAGGCTGCCAAACGTGTCTTGGGAGGAAGCCACAGGCTGGCTTGGGAAACTGGTCAGGTTCTCCCCTAGAATCCCATGCAGCTGCTCACAGAAGTGGCACGTTTGCGACAATGACCCAGACTGTCCATTTGCCTCCTTTGTCTTCTGGTATGCCTGCCTGAGCTCCTTTATTTTCACCCAGCACTGCTGGGCGTCCCTGGCATAGCCTTTCTCCACATGCCCTGTGCAATCTTGGCATAGGTATCCGCATTTCTTTTGCTGCTTTGTAGTTCTGCCTGCACAGATTTGTATCCCTGCTCAGCAGTGAGGTTCAGGATCTCCTTCATGCTCCATGCTGGAGCTCGTTTGCAACCCTGGGTATTCATGCCAGCTCTGCTGCCTGCTCTGATGTCTGCTCGCCACACTGACCACACAGGAAATGAAATTCACATTTTCCCACAGCTTTTCCTGTGTACCTGGAGAGCAGCAGAAGAATAGAAAGATCTGTATAGAGAGGTCTCTCGGGGCACTGTGGTATACCTTCTGGAGGCCAATAATGTTGACTTTCACAGTACTGTGCTTTTATTTGGGGAACACTAGGAAGCAAGAACAGAAAAGGAGTTTTGAGGTGGGTGGGAAGGAAAGCAACACATCACAATCCCCCTGTTCAGCAGTCGCACAGGTATAAGTATGAGAGTCTTTTATTTCAGGATACAACCTGGAAGTATGAGGCTTCTCTTGACTCTCTTCTCCCCCTCCCCAGCATTCTAGGGCGCCTGGCAGAGGGGGCTATGGAACTTGGTGAGGAGGGAATGTGGGTCAGCATGGGGCAGAGGGGATACCTGTGCATCTGGCTTTCCTGTGAGTCTACTGTGTGTGTCATTAGCTCTGCCATGATCCTCAAGATGTTCTCCTGTGTCTTCACTTTGTGTTCCCTGCTTGCTTTTCTGTCCTCATGCTCTGCTTGCTTCTCCCGCAGCAGTGTTTTCCTCCACTCGCTTAATCGCACCTTCTCCAAGCGGGCATTTGCTCATTGAACATGTCACCCCTGCTACGTTTTCGCTTTCAGATCTGTGAGAGCAGAACAGCAAGAGGAGTGGGCAGCAGGCTCACTGTTGCACCCGTTGTAATGAAAAGTCTGTACTACGCTGAAGTCGATCATGCACGGTCAAATTTATCGTTACTACTCGTGGAAAGCAGGATTACTGACCTTGACTTTAACGGCCCTTACAGTTCGGTGCAATGGGCTTGGTGGTGTGGACTCTAGGTCGATTTTTCTAAACCATATGAGGATAGATTTGACCTAAACTCCTAGTGCAGCCTAGGCCCGAGAACTGTGTTTCCTTGAAGTATTTCTTTCCTTTGTAAATACCACTGATGAGCTGGAGAGGGTTTGTGAGGGTTTGCAAGTGTCCCTTGTTAGTTCATCTGACCCCAAGCCACATGAAAGAGATCTCCCTTGTAAAGTCAGAATAAAGGCCAGATTATGCAATGGCTTGCTTTTGTGTGGTCACTCACTGGTGCAAGTGAGTAAAACACTGCCAGATCAGAATGGCTGCATTTTGTGCTCATTGTACACTGGCTTAAATGGCTGACAGGTACACCAAGGATTAAACTGTACATTTCTACGTGCCCTTTTTTTTTTTTTTTTTTTTTTTAAACAGTGGGTGAAAATTTACACAAACTGCTGAGGCTGAAGGGACCAACATCTGGGTGAGTCAGTGTCTGCAGTGGGATTTTCTTTCCCCTTTACCCACTCTTGATATAAAAATAAGTCAGTCAGATCTGGAATGTCCCAATAAATCATCATCTTGTCCCTCTTCAAGAGCTGGCTTCGCATGTGGAGATGAAATTGTGACCAAACACTGCTTGAAAATGGGGGTGGAGAGGGAAAGAAAAAAATGTTTTCCTCCCCTCAGAATGAAGCTGGCTCTGCTGGTGAGAATTTTCAGCCTTCTCCACAGCTGCCATGAGGGGAGTTCCCCTTTTTGTATTTCTCACTGATGTGCTATGACTTTGCCACCCACTCCTGCAGTGTGATGTGGGAGTGGGACCAAGGTGCTGTTAAACTGAGTAGGAGTCTACAGACCTGTCTGGTCTTAGCTCAGAGTGTAAAGAGCCTTAATTGAGGGGAGCATAGAAATCTAGACCATACCACCATCCAGGGCAAACCTGATATGCAGTCTGTGATGGTGCGTTTGGGGTTTTCCCGTCTCCTGCACCCCCGTAATGGCACGGACAGACTCCACCAGCCAGTAGAACAGAGGGAGTTTATTGCTTCTCCAGGATACAGCACAGCACAGATGTAATCTGGTTACAGGGCAGGCCTAGGATGCCTCAGCCCCCCTTGAGATGGGGGAGACTGGGCCCCTACATCCCACCCCGGTTGCCTAGGCTGCTTCCTCCATGATCCCAGCCCAAAACTAAACTCTCTTCCAGCCCTGCCCCCCAGCCAGGGGTGACATTCCACCTTCCTTTGTTTCTCTCCCTGGGGGGTAGCTGGTCAGACAGGTTGAGACACCCTTGCCTAGTGACTCATTCCCTGTCCTGCTGGGCCGTGCTGCAGACAGTAGCCAGTGGGGGTCACCCACAGCCCCGGCATAGCAACCAGCAAGGTACCAACACTACCTTGCTGTCCCCTTCCATAAAAAGCAGCACGGACCCGTTCTTCATATCGGCCATCAATCTTGCAGCCAGAGACCACAGGACACTCCATTTGCCATAGTTCCTGGTTGGAGGAACTGCTGTCAAGTTGGGGGAATGACGTAGGAAAGTATCCCTGAGGTGTTGGGGAAGGAAGCATTATTGCTTGAGAATAATGTGGAAGGACTGATGAATTGCAAAGGGAGAAGGAGGAGCTTCTTGGCTTTTTATGTATTTGCTTATTTAGAGGAATTGCAGCGTGGATGAGACAAATGTTTTATATGGGGAAAATAACAAACGTTGCCAACCACTTAAACAACATTTCCAGGAGCACTTGTTAACATGTCGCTGACGCATCTTACCACTCAGGCTTGTTGGAGAGTTGCTCATGGAATGCTTAGCAGTTCTGGACTTCGGTATGTAAAATATCTGAAAAACAAAACCCCCACAACTACATCCATGACTATGAAGTGAAATGTCATGTCATTGTCTTCCTAAGGCTTCCTCTAAGAGTTATGTTCATGACGTACATACAGAGAAGTTAGATAAAATGATAAAGCAAGTACTCTTTTTTTTCTAGAAGGTTGCAGCCTAACATGGTTTATTTCTTAGAATTCAGAAGCCTAGAGCCAAAAACAGACACATGCACACTGGCCTTAAGGCATAGTAGAGGCACATTTCGTGGACCATCTTGCTCCAGGCTGTAGCAGACTGACTGCCAAAGACTCAGGTCGAAGGTTTGATGTTTCCCTAAACAGGCTTCTAGCCTGCAAGTGAAACCAGGGAAAGCTTGAGAATGTAAAGCAATAGTTCAGAATTGTAACACCGGTTCCAGTGCACCACACTGAGCAAGTAGACACAGTGGATTTTATAGGACAGGAGCTCTCAAACTTCATTGCACCATGAACCCCCTCCCCTCCCCGACTACAAAATTACTGCTTGACTCCAGGGGTGGGCAGGGGCACAGAGCCGGAGCCCCTACCTCAGATGAGGGGGTGGGAACCCCACTCCCTCTGCTCTAGTTGTGCGCGGAGCTAGGGCTTCAGCTTCAGCTGAAATCTAATGCTGGTGCTAGTGGCCCCATTTAAATGGGGTTGTGGCCCACTTTTGGGTCTTGACCCACAGTTTGAGAACAGCTATTATAAGAGGATGTGGGAGATCCAATCTGGGGGAGGGGGGGGTCCATGGGCTATCTTATGTTGGAATGTGTTACGGATATAAAAAGCTGTTTTAAAAAGGTAACTGTAACCACTAAAAATCTTAGTAGTGACATGCATTGCGGGTTCTGCAGTATGTGTGCCCATAGCTGTTCAAAATAAACTACCAGAAGATGTGATTTTTGCGTGCACATTGTGCTTGATTACTTCAGTTAAAAATGACTCTTTTGTGAATTAACTTACTGAGAGGAAGGAAAAAAATCAGTCTGGAGTTATCCACCTCTTAGATGTTCAACTTTATACCACAATCAGTCCTGTGATTTGAAACTTGCTCTAGTACTATTGACATTTCAGATGTTTTGGGATGTGGTCAAAAAATTGCCCATTCTGAAATTAAGTGGCCCATGCCAGCTGGCCTGGGCTTGCTGGACTAGGGCTGTGGAGCTGTTCAGTTGCTGTGTAAATGGTGTAGACCAGCGGTGGATTGGGACCCTGAAGTAGGTTGTGACCCCCTTTGAGTGCATCACCAGCATGGCTTAGACTTGCTGGGGCTGAAGCCCTTGAGTGTCATCTTTGACTCCCTCCACCCAAGGCAGTGTGGCTTGGGGTTCTGTTCTCTTCCTGTGGTTGTGAAATAATGGTTGTCAGAAGGGGGTTGTCGCTGGTGCAGTGAAGTTTGAGAACCCCTGATGTAGACGTTCTGTCTTGGGCCGGAGTCCTAGGGTGCGTCTATGCTGCACCGTATGTTTGCGCTATGCAAATTGCATATCTTATTTCATTCTTATTTCGAAATAGCTTATTTCAAAATTTGGTGCTGTCTATATAGCACTTATTTCGAAATAAATTACTGTACTGAAATGTCCGTTACTCCTCTGGAATGAGGTTTACAGGGACGTCGGGATTACTGACATTGACAAGTCTGTTAATCTATTTCAAAATAATGGGCACGCTCAAGAGACACAGAATAGCTATTTTGGGATATCTCCGGTACCCCAAAATAGTGCTGCAGTGGAGACTTAGCCTTAGAGCCTACATCCCACCCTAAGATCCAACCTGTACATTGCAGTAAAACAGCCCTGCAGTTGGAGTGCCAGTGAGCTGGCAGGGACCACTTGTGGGTTTCTAACCGCAGTGTAAGCATTGGTGGGTGGGTGGAATGGGGGTGCAGCTCTCTCTGAAGTTTTCAACCTGAAAAGCAGAAAAAGTAAGGCATCTTGTGGTGCTAAAGTCTCTGCTCTTTAGTCATTATCATTTTTGTGTGAGTTACATGTAGGAATTTCTTAGCTGAAAATTATTAATCGGCCCAATAACAAGTAGTAATGGATCTGCACTAATTTTGGTGCAACTGCTTCTTAGTCCCAGAGCCTTCATATACTTAGTGTTCGATAACTTCTCTTCATCTGTGGTTTTATTTGGTTTCAAGGCTTCTATCCTACGCTTATTTTGGAGCTAATTAAGACGGGAATGCAAATGCTTTTAAAAAATGTCCCAAATCATTAACAGCATCTGTAACCATAAAAAGTCAAATAAATGCCTTGCAAAAAGTCAGAAAATTTAAGTACCTCCTTCCTGAAACACGTTAAAACAAAGCCCTGTTAAGAATTCTCACCTCAGTTTCTGCTTTGTGTGTTCCCTTTTTTCTAATTATTTTGACAAAATATATATTTTAATATAGGGCTTGGGGGGTGAACAGTCTCTTTACTGATCTCATATGCAACTCAGTGGCAGCTAATAGAGCACAAGAAATTAAGCTTGAAATATAGATTTAAACTGCTTGACAAGTGAGTTTTATCTTTGCTTTTAAACTACCAAATGTAAGACACCGACTAATATGGTGTGTTGGTTTTGTTCTGCAAGCCGAACAGCTAATGATAATCCATTTGGAAAATAGTCTGCCTGCAGCACACACAAGCCTCAGATTTCATTCTTGTAGGGGCTTAATGGGTGTGTGTGTGTGTGTGTGTGTGTGTGTGTGTGTGTCACTTTTATTGTAATACATAAAGAGAGGTATGAATGACTTGTGTTAACAATAGATGTTATACCTGCACTGAACTGTAACATACAGCTCTTTGATTTCCAGAGGGAGTTGCTTAGCCTGAGAATTCATCTACTGCCTGCAGTAATAGTCCATTGTTGATTCTTGCATTGTGATACCCATATGCATGTTACTAGCTGGCATCAGCGAGACTTTGGACAATATCATAGGCTTCCCTGGCACTTGGGTAACCTGGTGATGCGTCCATTAACAATACAAAAGATGTATTGTTTCTAAATAGATGTATGGCTAAACTTGTAATGGTTCTGGGACGGTTTCTTTGCTTGGGGCTTACTGTAATTGCAAAACGTTGTAGTTACTTTCATGAAAGGGCATGGTTCTCATCTGTGTGAAATGGATTTGTTTGCCTTATTACCCAAAGCCCATATTTTAAATAAAGCTGCTAGTTAAATACTGGGGAAGAAAAAGTGAAAAAACAAGTAGTTCTGCAGCACCGTAGAGACTAACAAAAATGTAGATGATATTGTGAGTTTTTGTGGGCACAACCCACTAATTTGAGGAAAGGAGTGTAGTTTTTAACCAGTCCTTTTTTTCTTGTAGAATTAAGTGGTATCCTGCATATCTCTTAATTTCATACAACTCTCTTGTGTATGACATTCATCACTATGTAGTTTTGAGGGAGAGATGGTAGAGAGAGAATACAAGATTATTTAAGACTGGCAGAAGGTATAAGTAATGGTGGCAGGGAGAAGGGAAACAGGCCCGAGTGGGCCCAGAGCCCTCATTTTATAGAATGAACTGGTGCTGTTTCCTTAGTTTTGGTTTCATTTTTGTTACATTTTTCTCTTCTGATTCTGGGAGCCCAGTGTCCTAGATGTCATAGGTCAAGTTACACTAAGGAGTAATGCGCTTGAGAGAGGAGTTGGTACTAACTAGCACATCTTTTCTAGAGTATTAAAATGGAGAAACACAGTTCTGAAAACAGAGGATGTTTGAAAGGCCAGTTTCTTATTTGGTACTTGACAGGAAATACACTAACTGAGGTAATAACTCGACTGATACTCAGACCAGGTCTACACTACACCCGGAAAGTCGGCTTAAGGTACACAACTCCAGCTACGTAAATAATATAACTGGAGTCGATGTACCTTAAGCTGAGCTTTGCACCAACACCACATTGGGAGGTTGATGAGAGAAATGCTCCCTTCTATTTTTCTTATTCTTCACTATAGCAAGGAGTACCGCTGCTAACAGGGGCACCCTCAGTGTTTGATTTGGCGGGTCTTTATTAGACCTGCTAAACTGAACCCTGAAAGATCGATTGCCAGAGCATCTGATCCTCCAGTAAGTGGAGATGTGGCCTCAGACGCATTCTTACATGGACAGGAAAGCAAAACTATGGTACTGGGATAAGTGGTCTAAATTCTTTTACTCTGGATGCTGGCATTTGTAAAGCTAACTGTGAATGTCTTAGATTGTCACTTAGTGTTTGCTCCAACACTTCGGTTAGTCTATAAGGTGCCACAGGACTCCTCGCCGCTTTTGCAGATTCAGACTAACACAGCTACCCCTTTGCTACTTGACACCATGCAAGGCACTGCATTTAGCCGTATGGAGTGGAAATCTATCAACCTCATGAAGAAACTTGCACAAGTACAAACAGATATCATCTTTCTCTCCAAATGCAAACGGATGGACATCATACCAAATGGACTGAAGGTGAAAAATCCATTGCTATCTACATACTGCACAGACTACAGTGAGAAATTATGCCATACACTATCTAAAAAACTGAGGAACCACCTGATCAGCATGCTGTACAGCAAACAGGAAAACATCAAAAAAAGCTCTCCAATCTGGAGTCTCTCATAAAAAGCCAACCTTCCCCACAAATGGACT
>JANRFK010005987.1:25083642-25103534 GCA_030068395.1 Apalone spinifera | reverse complement strand
GCCAAACTGGACAGTCCCTATGTAAAAGAATCAATGGACACAAATCAGATGTTAAGTTTTTGTATGTTGCCATTCCTGTAGGGGAACACTTCAATCTGGACACACAATTGCAGATCTAAAGGTAGCCATCCTGCAGCAAAAAAACTTCAGGACCAGACTTCAAAGAGAAACTGCTGAGCTACAGTTCATCTTCAAGTTTGACACAATCAACTCAGGATTAAACAAAGACTGTGAATGGCTAGCTAACTACAAAAGCAGCTTCTCCTCTCTTGGAATTCACACCTCCAGATCAGCTACTAGAAGTGGGCCTCATCCTCCCTGATTGGATCCACCTCGTGATCTCCAGCCTGATTCTGGCCTGCATATTTATACCTGCCTCTGGAAATTTCCACTACGTGCATCTGACGAAGTGGGTCTTTGCCCACGAAAGCTTATGCTCCAACACTTCGGTTAGTCTATAAGGTGCCATAGGACTCCTTGCCGCTTTTGCAGATTCAGACTAACACGGCTACCCCTCTGATACTTAGTGTTTGGAAATACTTTCAACGTAGGCTGTGTCTACATTGCAGACCTTAGGCGGCACAGCTGTATCGCTGCAGCTGTGCTTCTGTAAGGGCTCCCATCTACCCACTCTGTGTTAATTTAGTGCTTATGAGAGGTGTGAGATTGATAGCCCTAGAAAATGAAATTGTTTTACTCCGAATTGATGCCAGGGTGGCACTGAAAATTTCTTGCACACGTATGTATCTTGGAGGTTTGGCAGAGGCTGTTTCTAGGGATGAAGTTGGTTCAAGTTGCCATGGTTATTGGGATACTGTGTTTCTAAGAGCCTGGGCTTGAAGTTGGCTTTGTCACAAGTGAAAAGGAGACAACCCACTTGTCTCTAGTGGATTGATTCCCTGGATTTCCCAGGACTTACAAAGCTGCTGTGGGGATTCTGCTTTGCGTGACTGGCAGCCCCTACTCTGGAGGAAACCCGTATTGTTTCAGATGATAACTTGAGGGGAATTAGTAGAGCTTTGCAGGGAAAGCTTGGTGTAATGTAATCAGTGGTATCGGTCCTTTTTACTGAGCTCAAAACATTACCCAAAAAATTACATTAATAATAATAATATAAAAGGAATCCAGGATAAAAGATAAAACACTTTTATGTGCTTCAAAATATCTGTAGTTGTTTCAATTTGCCTTCTGCAGTATAAAGTGGATGTAGGACATGGTGCTGGATTTTTTTTCTCATGTAATTGCATTATAATCTTGCTGTAGTAAATCACTGTAGCTCATTAATAAAAGTAAGTCTGCATTAGTCATACACCATCACGCTTTATGTTAGTAAGAATGAACCATCGAGTTATAATTTACTTGAGTGTTAATTAAAAACCGATTAAGCTGTAATGCTGCTTGCCTTCTCACTGGCATGGTCATCAGACAGTGGCGCATGGGAGGCTATCTACAGCAGGGAGAGACATTATTAAATGCCTTGTTTCTGAATAACAAAACACTACATTTCTCTGGTATCAAGGAGGGAGATGAGATTTCCTGCACTTCTAGTCTTCCCTCCTCCTTTCTCTGTTTACCATTAATTGTCATCACCAGGATGGTGGAAGATGGTGGCTAAAAGGAGAAACTTTTTGCTATAAGTCTTTCTGGTGAAGTATGTTTTTAAGGTGAGAATGACAGTTTAGTATTAATGCTGAAAATGTAATTATGGAGTGAAACATAGGTCACAAAAGAACAAGATGACACCATCTGTCCTAGCAGAGAAACAAACATTAAACCGAGATTCAGTGGCTTTAAGGCCAATAGGTATTATTGCCCTCATCTCGAATGAGCCACTTGCATAACATAGGCTATAAAACTTTATCCAGATCAGTAATGTGTTGCTGGAAAATGTTCCACTCTGTATCCCTAACTGTGTTTTTTGGCTATGTGGACATATTTGTAGTGTGTGGGTGTGCTTTTTACTCAAGGTGCTTATAGTATTCTTTGTTGGAGCTGGCAGGCAGTATGCAATAGCTTTATTAAAAAAAACCCCAAATCCCTCCCCCCGCCTCCCAAAAAACCAGAGCTACCTATACCAAGAAGTCTGTTTTTTAATAATCTTCCAGTAACCAGTTCTCAGCTTGGGAATGGTTTTGTGTTCTCTGAGTCATTGCTTTTTGATGAGTCTTCAGTCAGCAGAACGATAAGGAAATTATGATATTGATAATGAAATAACTGTTTGTTACTAGTCGTGCTAGTTGCAAATGCGATGTCATATGTATTCAATCTTGAATTAAAGGAATATTTTAAAAAGCCTTGCACAGGAAGAAACTCTGACAGGTATGGAAACAGAAGCAGATCACCAGTTCAGTCAGATTTTTGCTAATGATGAAATGGTTTAGTTAACATTTGTCATAGGGGTGTTAGAGTTTAACTGGTTAAGCAGTAAACAGATAAGCTGATGCTTGTTGGTTGCAGTTAACTGTTAAATGCCCGCGGGGCCAGTGTGCCTGGGCCTGGCAGCATTTAACTGTATAATCGATTGAATTGCAATAGGTTACACAGTATTTTTAACTGTTTTTACATCCCTAATGTGTCAGTCGTGTATACAAAATTTCACCACTTTGTTTGCTTGGAACCTTGTTTGAGGGAATATTTTAGAAGAATTCTTGAAACTTTTTCCCCTTTGCAAAGTGGGAAGACTTCCAACCTTGTTCTTGTATCAAAGGAAAGAGGATGCTCAATTAAATGTGAGGGTAGCAAATGCAATGCTTAACATGAAGCTGTATCTCAAATGTTTATGAAAAGTGGTATTGCTGGAAAAGGAGCCAGCAGATAAGCAGGTCTTTCTATAGAAAACCTAAACCACAACTGCTAGCAAAGCTGAAAACAGGTGAGCACTGTCAGAGGAGAAGGGAGGTAAAGCCCTGTTCCTTAAGGGGCAATGAGAGAGGGAGTGTTTTGCTTGTTTGCTGGTTTGTTTTCAGTTTGAAAGTCTGGTAGGAGGCAATATGTTATGAAGGAAGCAGCTACTTGACTGCAGCTGGACCTTTATTGGAAGCCCTTGGAAAGGAAAGGAAACCCAATGGTAAAAGGTTCTTTAGCACCAATATAACAAGAAAACAGGGAAAATATGTGAGGCAGAGTATGTGGTGGAGGTTAGGTGTTGGGCTGTATTTAGATTATCTATAAACAAATACCTTATTGTGGTTTTGAGTAAGGCTAGTGACGAGTTTGGGGACAGTGCCATGGTGGCTAACGGGAAGAAGGATGTGAAATATAAATTAGGGATGTGAACAGTTAACCGGTAAGCATGTCTTTTACCAGGTGATGTTTATTGGCTATGGTTAAACGGTGGGGGCTAGAGCAGCCCCCCTACCTTTCCCGGGCAGAGGCTGTTCCAGGCTGATGGGGCCTACTGCAGATGGGGAGCACTCCAGGCTGGCTGTAGCAGCCCCCATCTGCGGTGGACCTGGCCTGGCTGGAACAGCCCCAACCTGCAGTGGGGAGGCCAGTCCAACCCACCCTGTTTAAGTGGTTAACTGGGTTAAATGTAACATTTAACTGGTTAAACGGGATTTTACATCCTTAGTAGAAATTATCACATCGGAGATGAAAATGAAACTGTAGTACATATTTAAGAGAGGGGGGAAGGGAAAATGATGCAGGAAAATACAGGCCCTTTAATTTGACCTCAGTTGCATGAAAGGTCTAAGAGAACTTTTTGAAAGTGAGAGTGTTTAAGGATATTAGTTAATGCTAATTGGGGTAAACTACAGCATGATTTTTACAAATTGTAGATCATGCTAGACCAACCTGATTTTTCTTGGAGAAGCTAATAGCTTTTTCTAGACAGAGGAAATGCAGTAGATCTAATCTAATTAGAGTTCAGTGAAGTATAAGTGACTGAGAAGGAGAAAGACTTGGGTGTATTGGTTGATCACAGCATGATTCTGAGCTGCCAGTGTGATGCAACCATGTAAGGAAATCCTCGTATATATCAGGCAAGGTATTTCCATTAGAGATAGGGAAGTGTTATTACTATTTTACAAGTCACTGGGGAGACTTCATCTGGAATAGTGTGTTAAGTTCTGGTCATGATTGAGAGATTATTTCAAACAGGAACAGGTGACGAGAGATGCTACAAGGATGCTCAGAGGAATGGAATGTCTGTAGTAAAAGGGAAAATAAGGCTGCGTCTACACTGCAGGGCTTAACTGGAAATAAGCTGTGCAAATTGAGCTACGTCAATTGCGTATCTTATTTTGAAATAGAGCACTTTTCTTCTGACTAACTTCCCTTACTCCTTGTACAATGAGGGTTACAGGAGTCGGAGTAAGAAGTCTTCCAGCTTGACAGTATTTTGACACTATTTCAAAATAACTGCGTACTGTGTAGACATGGATTAAGTTATTTTAGAATAGCACTAGTTATTTTGAAATAATGTTGCTGTGTAGATGTACCCTTAAAGAGTGTGGCTCATGTAGCCTAAGAAAACAAAAAGGGGTGAGATTTCTCTCTAAATACATCAGAGAGAGAACTTAACTCCTCTCTCTCCCTGGAATTGGCACAGAAGCAAAGGGGTATAAACTGGCCATTGAAAAGTTTAGACCTGAAATTAGATGACAGTTCTTAACCATCAGAGGAATGAAGTTCTGGAACAGCCTTCCAAGGGGAGTAATATGGAGGTGGGAGGCCAAAACTAATTTGTTTTTACACTAGCTTTAGATTTATGGGAGGTGATGGTGGTTTAACCAGTTAACAAATGAAAAGGGAGGAGGATGAGGGAATCACTCCAGCCCAGCTGGGCTAGAGCAAGTTCCCCTGCCCCTTGGTCGCTGGAGCTGCTCCTGCCTGCAAAGTGCACTGGCCGGGACGCTGGAGCAGCCCCTGTCTGTGGCTCCAGTTCTCACTGATTAACCTTAACTGGTAAACTGGTTAAACATTCACACCCCTAGTTGGGAAGGAATTTTCTTCCAGTTCAGATTGGCAGAGGCACTGGGTTTTGTTTTGTTTTTTTGCCTTCCTCTTCAGTGTGGGGCTCAGGTCAGCTAGAGTGAATGGTGGATTCTCTAACTTGAAGTATTTAAATAAAGATTTGAAGGCTTCAGTAACACAGCCAGAGGTGGTATGCCTATTACAGGACTGACCAGGGGAGGTTCTGTGTCCTGTAATGTGCAGGAGGTGAGACTAGTTGATCATGATGGTCCCTTCTTGCCTTAATGTCTGTGAGGCTAACATCTGAATAGATCTTAAAGGCTTTAGTTTTGACCAATAAAACCTTAAATGGCCTGTGACCAGCCTCAGGAAGATTTTCTCTTTTGACCCCGACACACTGTCACTGCTGTGGTCTGCAGTGGCACTGAGGCTAGGGCCTCTGAGATTAGTAGATGGTGCTGTCTGCAGGTGTTCTTCATAAGCATGATCACGTGTTTGAATCACAAGCTTTCTGAGTGCTCTGTAAGGCCTATTTGTCTTCCATTTGGATTAGTAGAGTGAAATGCTAGCCGGTTTATTGGAGGTGTTTTTTATGGAGCTGTTTTCTGGCAGAATGACAGAGCTGACTGAAACTGACACTTTGATTTGTAATTTTATACAATTTGCAGGGCACTCTGATCCTGGCCATGGGCACATTTTTGGACTCAAAATTGAAATAAAATTGAATTTAAAATACTTTTCCCACACAATGAACAATGCCAGTACGGAACTTGTAACAAATCAGATATTTATATGAATAACACGAACATCCAGAGTTGGCCAATATTAAACAAAATTAAAAAAAACCCTCAAAGAAGTTGGAAAGTGAAATAAACCCATTTTCTTCAAGACGTGAGCCAAACTGTGGCCATTAGGGGTTCCCTTTAGATAGCAGTCTAAAATGGCTTGACATTAGATGGGATCAGAAACAGTTGTATATAATAAAAAACCTCATCAAAATAGGAATTGTCATATTCGATCAGAGGAATGGTCTATCAAGTTCATTCTTCTGTCATCAGCTGTGACCAGAATTAGCAGCTTTAGAGAGAGGTACAAGAAAACCTTTGAGCAAGATGTTATGGCTAATCTTCCCATAGAAAGCTATCACTGTTATACTCATACATGGCAGCTTTTGAATGGTGTAGATTACTTCTCAGTTGCAATATTTTGTATGTTTATTCCTTTGCTCCACAATTTCCTTCCATATCTCTTCTTCACCTTTTGCCATGCTACATACTGAGCATTTCCAAGGGTCCTATAGGTCCTGAACATTGTTACTGTTCCAGAAGTTCCCAAACATCCTTTGTGTTACGGTATTTCCCCAGGGAGAGCAGAACCCATGGAGCAAATAACCTCCTATTTAAGTGTCCTAACATCCTCACCTCCCAGAGAGTGTTTCCCTGGCAGTAATGTTAATCAGAACATTTTATTATACAACACAAATAGTCATACCAATTTGTATGTCTCTGTTCCTGAGCCCTTCTAGCTCGATGTAGGGAATCGCATCTTTTCTGAGGATAACTGTTGGATTACTCCACTGTGCTCATGTCCGTCTGTCTTGGCTAACTTTAAACCTGGGATCTGACAAGTGCCCCAGATTTTTTAACATGCTCTACCAATATTCAAGGGGTCATTTTCAGTGAGACAGAGGGTGCTCATGTGGAGTTCAGCAATATATACATTTGTTCAGCTGATCCACATACGTTTAACAATGAATTTGGATTGGACCGGTGTCCCTTATTCTTTTCTAGAGTAAAAGCTTAATATGCAAGATCTCTATGAAACTCCTGTCTGTTACTTTAAAGTGTATAATTTTCTACAGGCTTTTTCACTGTGGGGGAATCTATCTGTGAAATGCCGAAAAGGGAGTCTTGATTGTGTGGTTCTATGCCCTAAAAGCACAACTTAATGCTTGCCAACACCATGCTACATTGGCTAACTTGTGCTGCATCCTTGATTGCTGCAGTGTTTTTTATCAAGGACGTGGCTCGGGATGCAGTCCAGGAGCCAATTTTCCTGCTAATTTTCTGCAGCGGAATCGCTAGAATAGAAGCAGGATTTAGCAGAAGCTGTAGAAATGTTATCCTGACACACTGAGGTTTTTTTTGTTTCTTTCCTAGCATGCATAGTCTGTTAGCTGTGTGCTCCAGTTTCTAGCTTTCTTTATAAATTATACATTTATATGGCTCCAGCTTTGCAGTACATTTTTTTTATTTTGCCTGCTGTTCTGCATCTTAATGAGCACCCCGGGGGGGAGGAGGGAAGGGTGGAGATGCAGGTGGCTTTGCTTCAAACAGACAAGGGAATGCTAAACACTTCTGACACAGAGAACCCTATTGCCTCTCTTGTTTCCTTTCCCTAGTTTAGATATTTATGTGGAGAAGAGACTGGGCAGGATGGAAAAGCTGTGAAATGCAATTTTTAAGCAGTATTGTCTGACAGAATTACTTAATAGCTGGTTTAGTGCTGGTCGTAGGTGCTGTTAAAGTTAAGATTCTACCAGGTTTAGATTTCATACATTTGCACTGCCCCTTGCGGATATGAAAGCAAATGTGAATGTGCTGCTTGATCAGTTTTACTTTGTTGCTGTCAAATCAACAGCCTTAGGCCAGACCAAGAAGGGCAAACAAGTGGTTTGTTCTACACTGAAAACTCCACACATCCTATGTAGGTGCCATAGATATTGAACCTCATTCTGCTTTAAAGCCTCTTGAATTATTTAAATTTAAAACATTGTTTTCATGTAAGATGCAAGCTATCATGAATATATAGAATTGGAAAAACACCCTTTAAAATGTGGTGATATGTCTGTGCTTGATGTATCACAAAACTTGCCTATTTAATGCAAAAATGCAGTGTATGTTTAAGGTTCCATATGTAAAAATTGGTATTTCTTAACTTTATAGAGTTCCAAAACTCCACAAAGTTCTAAGACACGAGAATAGAAAATTCTACATAGTCTGCTGCTGCATGTTTAATTCCTTGCTATTTTAATGGTAAAAATTTAGCCCAATTTTAAAATTCAGTTTCCTTGTCTGTGTTCGTTTGAAAAAGCAGCAAAAGAAAAAGAATCTGCAATGGTTTAGCTCACATTGTTTGCTGGTTCTAAAGTTTACAGGTAGAAACCTGCCTAACTAGTGGTTAACTGTGGATAGGGGACTGCTCCAGCCCTGTGGGGCCTCCTGTGGTGGGGGGACATGACATGCCCGGGGGCCCACGCTGACAGATGTTCCAGCCCAACCAGAGCAGCACCCGTTTGCAGTGAGCCCAGTCTAGGCACGCTGCAGGCAAAGGCGCTCTAGCCCAGCCAGTGCAGCACCCATCTGTGGCAAGCCTGGCCTGGCACGCCCCAGGCAGAGGCACTCCAGTCCGGCAGGAACTGGTCCAGCCCTGGGTCCGCTCCCCATTTCATCGATTAACTGATTACACTTAACTAATGAAACGGGATTTTACATCCCAATGCCTAACACTTTCAAAGGGATGCACTAGGCAGCTTGAATTCATTACTTTGCTATATGCTAAAAATCATGGTCCAAACAAGGCTTTGTCTGCACTTGCAATTGATCGACAAAAGTTCTTGTTGTTCACGAGTGCTTAACTCCTCCCCTCCCCAACAACAAACATTTTGGCCTGCCGACAAAACAAAAACCACTTCTGGGGGCTAGAAGTATTCTGTTGGCAAAGTGCCAACAAACCACATTCCCAGGCACTGGCTTTTAGCGGCAGGACTGTGTAGTGTAGTCATATCCAGAGACATTGGATTTATGGCTTGTTACAAACACCTGTAACCAGCTGAGCGCTTTTTTTTGTCCTATGACTGCAGAGGTGTTAACAGGCCATTCTACCTTGAACAATCGCTTAGTATAGTGGTCCCCAACGCGGTGCCCGCGGGCGCCATGGCATTTACGTGCGCCTGCCAAGTGCTCAGGGCTGGCCCCGTCCTGGGCGCGCCGCACGTGCGCAGTGCCGGTCCCGGGCACGTGGGTATCCCTGCCCCCGGGCGCGCGGTGCATGGCAAGTGCTGCCCCCGGGCACGCGGCGCGTGCAGCTATGCGGGGCACTGGGAGTGTGGCGAATTGGTGGCCCCACCCCCGGATGTGCGGCGCATGGGGTCATCGCCCCCGGGCATGCGGCGCCAAAAGGTTGGGGACTACTGCCTTAGTATATATTCTAACTACTCCTGCTAAACAGTCTGTCCCACCTTGCATGTAGCTGTTGCCCATGGAGTATCTTTTTCAGACCTGAAGAAGGGGTTTGTGGGCTCGAACACTTTTTTGTTTTATCAAGAGGTGTTAGTCCAATAAAAGAGAGAGCATCACCCACATTGCCTCTCTAGGACCATAAGTCATAGGTAGCTGAATAAGGGTTAATATCAGAAAAGTTGAGTTAAGGTTCTCAAATTTATTTGAGAACCTGCCAGATGAGGTGGAAACTTAAAGATGAGCTATAAAAGAATTTAAAAAAATTAAATTCCAGATTGGTAGGGTGCAGCCACGGAAGACCCCCTTGGGATTGTTCCTTGATGTACTGATTGTGCCACTGATACCTGCCTGCCTTGCTGTAGGGGGCTCCCTGCCAAACAAAGTGCAGGATTTAAGTACAAAGAGCACGATTTTAGTGGTTGCAAATGTAAACAGACAGATCAAAGTAAGTTGCCAAATTAAAACTAATGGAAAATGCATAATTAGTTCTAATTCACTAAGAAACGTGTTGCATTCAAATTCTTACCCTATTCTTATTTCAGGTGTAAATCTTCAAGTCAGAGACAATTTTTGCTCTGACTTGGGTCTCCAGCCCTCTTTAAAGTTCTTTGTATTCTTTTAAGGTGTGCCAGGTAGTTTCCCAGGCCTGCTGACGACAAAACGGGATTACTTCCCATGGCTTAAATATTCTTTCCCCCAGGACAGGAATCTTTTGTTTTCCCTTCCAGGGAAAAATACCAGGTTCAAAATGGATTTCAGTACCAGATGGTATGCTCTCATGTCTTTTTAGCATCAGCCACTGCTTGGGCTTATAGGACAAACAAGGCTGTTTACAAGTCGTAGAGTTGATCAAGTCATTAGGTTTCTGGAGCACCAGTAATGGCTCTAATTTGTGCATTTAAAACTATAAACAAGCTCAACTTCATAATCCTAACTTCACATCCAAGAATGATACATACATCAAAGTAGGTTGTACCAATCCAGCAGATTGTAGCATTAACATTGATCGGTTACATGAGGTATTTTGTCTAAAGCATCTTCAAGTTATGTGTATTTATTATATTCAGAAGCCAATTTTCATAAAGCCTGGTGGGGAGAGGGAACTGCCACACAAATAATTTCCAGAATATGTATTCTAGAGTTCTGGTGACTTCCCCCATTGGTGCACACTCCAAAAGCTGGAAACAAACTCCTAACGCAGTTCTGTTATAGGTAATATCCTGAATTCTGCTCCTGAAAGGCTTAGTATTAAAAAACCAACAATCACACATTTTTCACTTGTAGGTTTCACCTTTTTAAAAAGGAACAGTGACCCCTCCAATGCACCCTCTTTTTAAACAGAGCACTTTAAGTGTACCTCAGATTGCTGACATACATTAATGGCCTTAAACAACCCCCTCCCCGCTCCGCCTTTTAGGCCACTGTTTTGTTTTCATTTCTCTACTGCCTGAGTGGTCACTTAAGGCCGAGTTTACTATATTCTGTTATTGATTTGGAAACTTGAATAGTGTGTTCACATTACTTTTTAATAAAGCATTTCAGTTAGACATTGACTAATCCAGGATGCTTGGCAGAAATCTATTGGCATCCGATCTGCATAATGTACAGCAGTATGGGCCCTGGAAATGAAAAAATCTGAGCAATGCAAGACCTAAGTGCAGCTTTATTAAACTCTTCTGAGAACAAGCATGAGCCTGCTGGATGTTTGTGAGAATTCAGTGAGATTGCAGATTAACAAAGTAAGAATAAATGCAGTTCTGCTGGAACAAACAGAGAACATTTATAGCTTTCTCACCTCCAATTTTTCTTCCCGCTCTTAACAGATTGCTTAAAATGTTGCTTCTTAAGGATAGATTAACAAAGTTGAACTTGAATTCTTTGAGAGTTGCCGGGCAGCAATTAGAATAACAGCATTGGTAATAAGTGGTGAATTTTTGCACTAAGCAATATCATTTTCTCTTGTTTCTAGATGAAGACTGTTAGCGTTGCCTTAGTTTTGTGCCTAAACGTAGGTGTTGACCCTCCTGATGTAGTGAAGACAACTCCCTGTGCGCGTCTGGAGTGCTGGATAGGTAAGCCTATTGAATATCTTTGGGAGCAATGTGGAAATGTTGCTTTATCTCCTTGCCTACACTTACGTCGATCCCCGAAAGTTGACAAAATAAAAATCACCAGAGGGTGTTCATGCTTGCTCCCGCCATTGATGGATCACATCCACATTGGGAGTACCATCATTGAATGTGAGAGCCAATGCACTGTGAGTATGTATCCCACATGCAGTGCTGTGGGAAGGCGGAGCTGATTGCTGCACATATTGGGATTCTCCCGCAGCCTCGTCAGCTGCCAGGAGCAGCAGCATGAATAGCTGCGGTGAGCGCGCTCTGCTGCTGGATGTCAAAGCTGCACAGCTGTCTGTCCCCCTGCCTCTGCAGCAGCTGTCTGCCTGCTACTGTGTTCCTAGTGCAGGGCAGAACAGCAGCATTCCAGTGATTTGCTCTTTGTTCCCCAAATGGAGCAGCGCTCTCAGGGTATGCCTACACTATGGATTTTAAATCCCTGTTAACCAGTTAACTGGTTAAATGTCAGATTACCCCAATGTTTAACCAGTTAACCGACTAAGCAGGATATCACCACTCCAGTCCCCCAGCCCATGGGACTCCTGGTTCCAGCTGCTGCAGTGGGGCTGGCTGCTGGTTCCTAGCCTCCGTGCTGGCGCTGGCTGCTGGGGCTAACTTCCAGCCCCAGCTGCCAGCTGTGCGGGGCTGACTGCTGGGGCTCGAGCCGCCCTCTGTCTGCGGAAGGCTACAGGTGCAGAAGAGAGAGCTGCTTCTGGGGAACAGGTTAAGTTACCCGGGTAAGCATCACCCATTGTCATTCACAATGCTTACTTTCCCTCCTCCCACGAACGACAGAGTTTTTTGCTGCATCAAGTGCATGTGTGAATGCGACTTTGTCAACAGGAGTGCTCTTATGCGGACAAAGCAAAAACCCCTCGTAAGGGGTGGAAATATTTTGTTGGCAAACGTGCTGACAAACAGCGTTCGCACATGCTTTTAGCGACAAGGTGGTGTCGACACAGTCTTGTTGCTTCAGCTGTCAGATACGTCCCTGAGCTTTGAAAGGGGAGGGGCATATTCCTGCAGAGCAGCAGAGATCAAAACACTGAGCAGAGTGATCAGGGCAGGCATTATGGGATACTGGTGGAAGAACATTCTGTTGACAGAACAAACAGCAGTGCCTATACTGGCTCTTTATCAACAAAAGGAGAAGAAAAGAGAAAAGTCTTGTAGAGGTGGAAGTTTTTGTTGCTGAAACTGCGTGTCTTTCCTGGCAAAAGTTACATTGCAATGTGAATGCTCTCTGTTTTGTTGCCAAAAAAAGCAGTTTTTGGTGACAAAACTTGGTAGTGAAGACAAGGCTTTAATGTTCAGGTGTGTGAGCTCATTGCAGCTCCATCAGAATGTGTTTTCTGGGCTAAAGGTAGGTTATAAAAAAGAAAATCTGTCACATCTCATTTGGATATGTCTGAGTAAATAAGACCTTATTTACATTATACAGTTAGAAGCTGTCTTGTGCCAGACCACTTCCTGCTGGCTTGGAGTGGAACGGTGTCCTACCGCGGAGGACAGAATAAGGCATGCCTCCCCAGAAACCTTGTGAGAAGGATGAAAGAGAACTTCTATGAGCGCTTTATGGAGATGGGCAGGGAGGATTCCTGCTCCATCTCCAGCTGTTCCGGGGAGCCCCCCTGTGTAGGTAGAGTGGCAGCCACAGATCACACCCAGTTGCCTTAACCCACTTGTAGAATGATAAAAAATCTGAACTCACCAGAAGTGCCTTCCCTGCCAGCAGGGCCTGAGACGTTCTGAGGGGAGCAGGGGATTGTCTCCAAAGTTATCGAAAGATCCTGGCAGTTGGTGAGCTGAGATGTTCCACTTGCCTGTTGACCATTCTCTTCCTCCTCCCCAACATCCACCCCGGTGTTGCCTGAGGCCCCCTGAAGAGTCTTTTGTGAAGTACCATTGAAGCAGCATGATTGCAGTGATTACACAGCTGATCCATTTGCCTCCTTTGTCTTCTGGCACGCCTGCCATGCAGCATTTCACTTTTTCCACCATGCCCTGTTTGATCTTGACATAGATACCAGCTCTTCTTCTTCTGCATCTTAGTTCTGCTTGCCCAGATTCCTATCCCACACAGCAATGAGATCCAGGATGTCCTGCATGCTCCATGCAAGAGCTCATTTGCAACCCGGGGCATTTGTGGCAGGTGTGCTGCTCTCCACGCTGGCCAAACAGGAAATGAATTTCAAATTTTCCCAGGGCATCTCCTGTGCATCCGAAGAAAGTGCTTGCCAAGGCGGTCATATTGGGGCACTGAGGGACACCTGGAGTCCACCGACTTTCACAGCTCTGTGTCTGTACTACCCTAAAGTCAACCTTGCAAGGCTAAATTTACTGTTACTCCTCTCGACAAGCGGGAGTACAGAAATCAATTTTAACACCCCATAAAGTTGGTGGAATGGGCTTGGTGGTACGGACTTGTTGTTTAGGTCAAAATTAGCTGCATTAGGTCAATATTCTAATCTCATAGTGTAGACCAGGCCCAAAGGTATAAAAAATTCTGAAGATGTTAAAGTAGTTAAAAAGCATTGAATGTGCACCAAGTGTATCCAAACACATCAAATGTATGTAGTGGAATAGCGGTTAATAGCATTAATTTATTGAGTGAAATATGAAACTAGGAGAAAATAGGAGAAAATGAAGAACAATCAGGACTCATCCAGATATGATAATTCATGATTGAGTATTCTTTCATTTTAATTTAAAATATATAATACGTACCTTTTATATATTTACATACATTTAAAATAGTCACATGAAACCTGTACTACAAGGTACTTTTGAGATATCAAAAGCGTGGATTGTGGTAGCAACTCCTGGCTATGAAAGAATCCTTCATAATATTTTGATCAGGTGCAGACTGAGTGGAGAGATGTATCCTGGATAGTAGTGCTGTTATAGGGTCATTCTGCAGCAGTTACAGATCAAATTTGAACTATCGTGAGTGCTTTTAATAGTTGGCAGGCACACTCTCAATCAAAAGGTTAGATGCAGTTCTTATCATGCCTCCTGGATACTTCCCTGAAACCATCACAGTTACTTTGGCCTTTGCCAGCTATTCTTCATTCATAAACTCCTAATGTTAACCAGTCAAAAGGAAGTCACTGATAGCTCGTTGTCATCATCATCATACTGAAGGTACCTTGTCCCATGTCGGTAGACTCCCAGGTGAGCAACCTCAGGGATGAGCAAATGCCCAAAACTACCCTCTGGAAATTCTGCTCCATGACAAACTGAGGGACTACTCACTTGTGATGTGGCCTGCTAGTGAGTCAACACCAACTGATGATTGATGGTGTCCTCATTGAGTTTGCATTTTGTAGTCCATGATGCTGCTGAAACTCTACAGTTGTTACTATTATTTTAGAGCTAAGAGACTTATTGCAAACAGAAAACATTTTAAGGACAGTATAACTGCCAAGGCCCACAGCTTTGAATGTGCTTGCAAATTGTTTCATAAGATGACAATTGTCCCTTGGTGCTGGGGTTGTTTTAGCCATGCAACTTGGTTGTTGAGCTAATACATTCAAAAACATAGTCTTTATGTTGAAATAGTGAGTAGGTAATTCTTCTTGCAGTCTGTTCCCTTTGCCTTTCCTTGAATCTGTCCTGTGTATATCCCTGGAATTAGTTGAGGGAAGGAATTCATTTATGAATTCTAGCAAGGGGAGGGATTATGTACATATCTCTGGTAATTTGCTCTCAGTGAGCAGAGAAACACAGCTGCACTCGTTTCCTATTTGTCTTCCTGAAAACGAAGGTTAACCTTTAGGCTTCTACTCAAGGAAATAGACACTGGTTCCATAATGCTTCCTCTCCTTTGTAGAGGAATGACACCCGTCCTTTCTTTTTTTGTTTTGTTTTGTTTTGTTTTATGGTCAGACACTGACTGCCAGAACAGTAATGAAGAAACAGCATGCTACAGAGCATGCATCTTGTAGAATGGCAAAGAAAAATCTGTGTTTAAAAGTGGTATAAATGAGCTGAATGCTGAATGGGGGAAATGTAATTCTACAGAAATCTCTTCATATGTATACCACCTAATGGAAGCTGTACATCAAAGCAAGGCAGGAATATGTCGAGAGGTTTGCCAGGGCCTTTGTTTGGAAGTGCATTAGCTATAAAGCTGTGCTCGATATATAGAAGGAAATGCCTGGTTCGTTCATTTATTTAAAATGTCAGTGCATGGCTCTGTAAAAGAAAATGCAATTGTTGCTGTTTGAGCTTTTTATCCTCGCTGCCAAAAGTGCTGCAGCCTTTGGGACAGCCATGCAAACTGTAAAATTATAATTGCTACAGCCTTTGTCAGTTTGAGCTGTTGGTCACCTACCAGTCCTTCTGCACCTCCTCGCCTCCCTGGGTCAAAGTGTCTGCCCCTTAGAAATGTCATAGGAATTGAAATATCCTTCTTGTTATACCAGAAGATGTGGTCACAGGCGATTAAACTTACGTCTGTACTGGTGGGGCTCTTGAGCTCCTCATCCTTCCCCTATGGAACTCAGGCACAAGCACTTTGCCATCTAGTTATGGGCTGCTCTCCGACCCATTGATGGGGGCGGGGAGAGGGAAACTGCCTTGGGGCCAGAGCTGCTGGCTGCTGCTACTCTGCAGAGGTGGGACCCAGAGCACCTGGCCTTTTCAATTGCTGACAGCGCTGGGTGGCGCTGAGGGCTGTGAGGAGGAGGGGCTGGCATGGCGCACTTGCTGCCCCAGCCCTTGAAGCCCTGTCTCTTCTGGGAGCGTGGAGCCTCCCTCTCTCACCCACCTAGCCCAGGGACCTGACGTGGCTGTTGGCTCCCCAGTTGCTCTGTTGTCTTTTGGCGGAGGGTGCATATGACATCTCTAGCAGCTGCTGCTTCACTAGGGGCTACCTCACTTGCTTATTGTCTAGTTCGGGGTAACCAACCAGTTAGAGGCAAAGAGCCAAAATAGCGGTGGATAGAGTGCGAAGAGCCATGTATTATATATTTATTTCTATATATCTATCTATAGAAAGATAGAGTACACAAAATGTAGTGATACAAATAACATTACAGGACATTTCGGATAAAAACCAATAAAAAAGTCTCTAGTCACTTAAAAAATTCATAGCCAGTCCAAAGATCTTCAGAGAACTTGACAAGGAACAAACATCAAATTAAAAAAAAAAAACCTGAAAAAATACAGTAATATTCTCACACTTTAAAAAAAAAAAAAGCATCCCCACCATGTATTTTAAATATAACACTACTGCCCTATTATGTCCTGTGAGTTTTTTAAAATTAAACTGAACTGAGAAGTGAGTTAGCACAGTTTGAAGTTCTTGTTTCACTCCAGCTTGTTGCTCTCTGGAATGGTTTCCTCATTTTTATTACTTTTGAGGATTATGGCTTTTTATAGTTCTAAAAATTCAGGTCTGTTCCAGACTGCAAATATGAGAGGTTCTAAAACAATAAGGGAGAGACTCATCTCAGAATAATTGCTTCAGCCTGGCAAACAATAGCCTTTGAATTTTCTTTAAAGAAACACAGTGTAAACCAGGTACATGCTGATTCTGTTTTTGCCCTGGAATTTAAATATGACATCTGTGCTGGCTGCCTTGTTCTGCATCCACAAAAACTTGGTGTTTAAGGTGCTTCAGCCCTCCTCTCCTTCCGCTCTAACCTAATGCTCCACCCCTCTCCCAGAGCCAGGCATTTCCAGTCTCTCCCTCCCCCCCTCTCCCCCCCCCCGATTCTAACCCAATGCCTCATCTCTCCCCCAGAGCCAGGCACCCTCCCCTCCCTCTCCCCCAACCTAATGCCTGGGTCCCGGAGCCGCTGCTGCTGCCTCGCGCTTCTCCCTCCAGGTGCTGGGGCGCGGCTCAGAAGCAGCAGGAACTGCATTTCCTTAATCAAAGAGCTGTGGGTTGGCCACCCCGATCTAGTTTGTTGGTTTTGCTGTTAGAAGCCATATGCCAGAAGAAGCTTTTGATCTGTTAAGAAAATCTCAGTGACCATAAAAGGGAAAAAAAACCCACTTATCTTCTCCCATACTTTATAAAGCAATGTTATGAAATTCTGGTGCTGGAGGTTTGCAGTGGACTATTTATGACAGAAAACATTTTAAAAGAAATATGATTTAATCAGTTTTATGAACCTTGCTTTTTTTTTAATCAGTAGGATTCTACATTAAACTGGCCAGTACTAGCTTCTAAATTCTTCATACTCATTCTAGCCAGTTACATGGCCATGGGCTTTGAGGAAAGCAGATAAACAGCAGATAAAATAGCCAAGTATATTGGAACAGTGACTCTCCAGTGTCTGGGGACATGAACTTTGTGCTCAAAAGTACAAATAGCTTTAAAAAAGAGTTCATCACATTTCTCGTGTTAAATCTTTTCCTAGTATTAATATAAAATCTAGTTCCTCTCATTACCATTGGTCTCCCTCTCCCCACGCTTACAGATGATCTGCCATGCACAACATTTTTGTTGTGGAAGTTACTTACTTTAGTCTATATTTTTTTTTTGTTAGTTCTTATTAAATAATTAAAGATTTAATATTTAAAAACATAAGTTATGGCTTACATTTTTCCTAAGATGATTTTGACTTTCCACTTTGAGGGAAAAAATGTTCTTATTGCAAGTTATTGCAAACCTTGCTTTTTAAAATTCTGTATAACAGTGGATAACCTGGGGTATATTGCTATAGATACTGCCCTTAAGGAACTATGATGAAAAACTTTTGTGAATGAATTTGAAACTCATTGTTTAACCTGAAAATAAAAATAAGTATCTTGAATCATAAAAGAAGCCTGGCTTAAAATATTGTGAAAATATTTTATCACATGCACTAGTCCGGGAAGCTAAAAGTAAGGAAAATTTGATTCTCCCTTACGAAAGTTATACAACTTGTAGATCATACTTTGACACAAACAATAACTACTCAGATCACTAATTTTGTCCTCTGACTTCATATTGAACAGAAACTTAGCCTGGTATAACTGAAGTGAGGTTATGGAGTCAAATGCACATTGAAATGGATGTTTTTTGCCTTGTGTGATAGTAGACAATTTAGTAGTGATAAAAATACTCATGTTTTATATTTCCAGATCCTCTGTCAATGGGTCCTCAAAAAGCTCTGGAAACCATAGGTGCAAATTTACAAAAGCAGTATGAAAACTGGCAGCCCAGGGTAAGTGTGTATATTTGTTCTTGACTTTCCCAATTGTATCTGTAGATCCGATATTATTCTGGAATAAACTGGCTTAGAGTGGAAAGGAAGTTATGCACCTGTTATGTAACTTGGTGCTCTCACATCCACCATTGCTTGCCTGTCCATTGTAGCAAAGTAAAATACTGGTTAATCGGTTACTGATTTACTAATGTTTAACCGATTAAGCAGGATCTGGTTAACCTTTCACACCTCTGGTCCATTTCATGTGGACAGACCCTCTTATTAGGCTCTCAGACTCAATTAGCTTTATGCAATTTATTCTGCGCTGGTTAGGCCTCAGTTGGAGTATTGTGTCCAGTTCTGGGTACCACATTTCAAGAAAGATGTGGAGAAATTGGAGAGGGTCCACAGAAGAGCAACGAGAATGATTAAAGGTCTAGAGAACATGACCTATGAGGGAAGACTGAAAGAATTGGGTTTGTTTAGTTTAGAAAAGAGAAGATTGAGGGGGGACATGATAGCCGTTTTCAGGTATCTAAAAGGGTGTCATAAGGAGGAGGGAGAAAACTTGTTCATCTTGGCCTTTGAGGGTAGAACAAGAAGCAATGGGCTTAAACTACAGCAAGGGAGGTTTAGGTTGGACATTAGGAAAAAGTTCCTACCTGTCAGGGTAGTCAGACGCTGGAATAAATTGCCCAGGGAGGTTGTGGAATCCCCATCTCTGGAGATATTTAAGAGTAGGTTAGATAAATGTCTATCAGGGATGGTCTAGACAGTATTTGGTCCTGCCATGAGGGCAGGGGACTGGACTTGATGATCTCTCGAGGCCCCTTCCAGTCCTAGTATTCTGTGATCATGTCTCTTGGCTAATGGTTTGTTTAACCATGGCAGAGAGAATTGTAGAAACTTCTGGATGCTACTTTGATATAGTTATTAATTTTTTTTTTCCTGCTGGTGGACTTTTTGGAGAGTATTCGGCCCTTTCTGCAGATCATGGTCTCTTTCTGTAGTTAAAATATTCTTAATGTTTCTGCAGCCTCAGCTAGTTGAAGTGTGTCTATTTCAACTCTTACTTAGGGGTGCATTTCTTAATGTTTCAAGTGGAATAAACAAATACTTTTGTAAGGCCAGTTGCAAATTGACGTTCCTGGTTTTGCTGATAGATGTACTTGGGGTTCGGTCATTAACTGTTAACTCTGCCTAAGGCAGAGATTCTTCACCAGGTCATCGTTGTGAGCTACAGATTTAGCTCTGTGTTATGTGGGATGCATGCACGCTATACATACACTACCTTTATGGCCTTGAGGATGTCACATAGGCTGCAACTATGTACTGATTGGTCTGCAAGGGGGCCGCAGATTGAGAAACACGGGCCTCATGTATCGCAGCCATATATTTTAAAAATGAAAATTAAATGAAGATTGGATCATAATGGCATGAAACAGATGATAATAGCCAGTGGCTTTTACATCTGT
>JANRFK010005987.1:25065078-25083033 GCA_030068395.1 Apalone spinifera | reverse complement strand
TTTTTTTTTTTTCCTGGCTGAAATCTTCATCAGTGGATGGTTTAGGAGCATATCCTAAAATTTGGAAAATTCCTTTGGTATTTTGTTTCTCTCAAAACAGAGAGGTTTGCTGAAGAAAGACTTTGCCTTGGTTTTAGCAATGCCTTTGGGTAGTTTTAATCAGTCACGCTAGTTAAAATCTAATTGGTTATGTGTTTACATGAGGATGTTTCATAATTGTTTCTATATAATTTATAAAATCAGTATAGTTAGTGCATGGCCACTCTCAGTATTTTGTTTGGTCCTTGTGTGATTAGGCACCCAGTATTGGGCCTTCCTTCTTTCATTTTGTTTTCTGTAAGGTTTTTTTTTTTTCTGTTAAGCTGGTAGCTATCCATTAAAGATTACAACCTTGGTGATGGGAATAGTCTTCCATTGGAAAGGAAATGGTTCCCTTTGAGTTCACTTGCTGTTTCTTCCTGTCCTGTCCTCTACAGGTTCTCATACCATACTCATTACAATGGTATCCAAATGCCTTTCATTAGTGCACTAAGTAATCCAACCACACGTCTGTCATGTGGCATGTGTTCTCTCACTGGGTATGTCTATGCTGCAATTAAAAAATCCAGCTGGCCTGAGCTGCTCACTTGAACTCAGGTTGTGGGGCTGTTTAATTCCAACTTGGACTTCCAGGCTGGGGTTGCAGCCTGAGCTGTGGAACCATCCCACCTCACTGGGTAGTTCAGCCTGGGCCTCAACCCAAGCCCGGAAGTCTACACTGCAGTTAAACAGCTCCTCAGCTGAAGCCCTGAGAGCCTGACTCAGCTGTCTCCAGCCAGCTATGGGTGTCTCATTGCAGGGTAGCTATCCCCATTTTCTCCCCAGGTGAAGTGTGTGCAGTCTTGTTTTTGGTAGGGGGTGTGTGTGTGTGTGTGTGTGTGTGTGTGTGTGTGTTAGAGAAGGCAAAGTCAAAGATGGAGAGGTTTGTGATGGTCATTCATTCCTGGGCTGATTCATTCCACAGTCTTAGAGCAGCCCCATAGAAGTTGTTTCCGGCACAGAGGATCTTTACTCTTACTGTAGAGAATTCCATCATGTTAGAGGAGCAAAGTTATTGACTGCAATCTACCTTTTCCAATACACTAAAGTAAAGTTACAAGTTTTAGTAGATGATGTAGAAGGCGTAATGAAACTAGGCAGCCTTTCAATCCATTATCATAGTTGCTACATTTTCTGTGTCTCAGCCCGAGAAACAGTAACATTTGGGCAGAGATGATTAATCTGTTCAAAGAAGTCGCTACCTGTTAGCAGCTGCTGATTTTCCTCTTATTTCATGGTGACAGATTGGGAGTGAAGAGACAGGTCTACAGATCACTTTGTCTATACAACGGTTGTTAGTTACTAATTCAACGGTTGTGGTTTTTTGAGTCACCTTTTCATTTTTTAATAGATACGTTTGAAGACCCTTTCCTAATTGTGACTCAAAATATATTTAAGACAAGTTGATTTTCTTTTTAAATTTTCACCTTGGATATACTGGAAGCTTTCTCTTTGATTTCCTTTTATCGGGTAAAGGTTTCCATAATTTTTGTCGCGTAAAAATCCAATTTCATAGACCTCTTCCTTTAATAGTTTATTTTAGCTCTTGTGTAACTTGTGGCATTATAACGTTACTTAAAGGGGATGTGCCGTCTGGAGAGTGAGACCGCTTTGAGTACAAGATCTTTCTGAGTACAGTTCTGACAACAGTATGCCCTGTGTGTGAAAGGTCAAATGGGTGGCAGTCAGTGACACGGATGATTACATGTGGATTGTGTTTATTATATTTTCTCTGTTTCACCAAAAGAAGTAGGTCCAATAAAATATATTACCTCACCCACTTATGTCTGCATTTATTAATTTTTGCAATTCTTAATGTTCATGGTACAAGCCACTTCAGGCATCTTCCATCTCAACAGTAATTGGGGTAATGAATGCTCTGGAAGACATCTGAAGTTGTGTGGAATCTAACAGTAAAACACCTTGGCGCAGTGTAAAAACAAACACGTCTCTCTGCTGTTTTAATAACTGAGCCCGTGGTACTGGAAAATGGTGAGCCGGCTTCTGGTAGCAGCAGGTACTCTGTGTGTGGGCAGACCTCATGCTGCCTTGTAGAATTTGCACAAAACATGAGGCAATTATTGAGCTCAGATGTTTGTGTGCAAGGTGCCTGTTCTTAACAGTAAATCACAGCCCTTTGAAACATTGCAAAGCTAAACACGTACCACTTTATTGCACTCTACAGGGCTCTTGAGTTTTCTGCAGTAATAAAGAGAAGTTGATGTAACATCTGCAATAAAACAATAGGAATGTTATTGAATTTCCTAGATCTTTGATGTAAATATTAATAGACCTAGTTTTATCTCTTTTGGTGTTTTTTGACATGGTTGGAGATTTGGGGCAGGGAGAGAGACTTGAAAAGGGAAAAAATTGGCAATCGGAAAGAAGGCCAGATCATTAAAACCTTCTGAGAAAGCTAGCTTTGTGGAGCTGCCTGTGTAAACTACGAAATACTGGTCATTAATAGCTTTTGTATAGTGCAGACATTAATAGTATTAATTAACTGTAAACTGACCACTACACACCTAGGATAATCCTCCCAGTAGAGTCCTTAAGATTTATTACTCAAGAATTATCACAGAACATCACTGCCAGTGCAGTCTTGTTTGTTTGGCATTCTTCATAGGATGTTGTTTGAATCAATGTCTAGGAAATTATTTGTTTAAAACAATACAAATACTCTAGGCAGAAATCCTGAAGAAGGGCAAGCTTGAAAATTCTATTTGTTTCTGAAAGCTCCCAGGTTGTGTCTGGTACATATTTCCTTGCCAGGTCTTATTGAGCCCTTTTCTAAATAATTTATCAGTTTGCCATTGCTTGAAGTATTTCTTCTGATTAAATTTAAGACTTTGCTTTGTTGCTGGGTAGCTACATAAATTTATGTGCTGCAGGAGGGGGGAAAACACTTCAGCTGTTGTTTCATCTGCAAAATACTGCAGTTAAATAACATTTTGGTCATTTCATTGCAAGTCTTAAATGAAAATTTTATTGGGGAAGAGGAAGTAAGAGATTACAAATCTGCAGGCATACAAGGAGGAATTTCTCAAGAATTTTCCTAACAAATTAGAACTTTGGCAGTTTAGCATGGAGATAATTTAGGTGTTGGCTTGGAAAAAAAAAGAATGGACGGGGGGAGAAGCCTGTACGTTGCTACCCTTTTCTTCTGGAGCAAAACACTTGGTTTACTTTAGAAATTCTTCACGTATCCTGTAAAATATTTAGATGAGAGAAACTGATTAAACTTATATGGTATCTATCTGTATGTGTATGTCTACACTGCACCATTATTTTGAAATAACTAGCGCTATTCTGAAATAACTTGGTCTGCGTCTACATAGCAGGCAGTTATTTCAAAATAATGTCAAAATACTGTCAAGCTGGAGGATTTCTTGCTCTGACTCCTGTAACCCTCATCGTGTGAGGAGTAAGGGAAGTCGGAGGAAGAGTGCTCTATTTCGAAATAAAGGCTGTGTAGACGCTCCCTATTTTGAAATAAGCTATGCAATTGATGAAGCTCAATTTGTGTAGCTCATTTCGAGTTAAGCCCTGCAGTGTAGCTGCATCCTATGTGTTCTTTCCTTCCTTCCCCTCACAGGATACTGCCACCATCTTTAATGTAATAGCATAGGGAATGGTAAATTATACTCCTAGCAGCTTGGCTTATGTGCGAGGGCAGAGTGTGTTTACATTTTGCAGAGTGAGATGATGATTGGTATTTCTGCTGCCCACCAGATACACCAGAAAAATCCATCATGCAGGGCAAAAGGATAAACTTCTCTTAGCTTAGTTGCATGTGTGAGAAACCGAGACATTGTCGAGCCGAGGTAAAGTGGGAACATTGATGTCTGATTGTTGACAGCTCTACTGCAATGATGTGCTTCACCAATAGACAGAAGCTGCTGTAGCCTCCTTATGAACAGAGCCTCCTGCATGAATCAAAACCTGGAAGTCCATCTTGGCACAGCCTGAGGCTTGAGTCCTTGTTTAAATATTCTGGAAGAATTTTTGCGACAGAGGTAGATAGATGATTGTGGAACAGGAGGGTCATGTGGGAGGTGAGAGAGAGAAGGGCAGCTTGCTACAGTCATACTTTACAATTCAACGTTTCTTTCCTGATACCCTTGCTTGTGAGAACATAAATGTTTTTCTGCATCATCTTGGCTGGAGTCCTCTGAATTGGGCTAGAACTGCCTGGGTATAAAAAGCACTAATTCCCCATTGAAGTTTGGCTGTTAAGCATGGAGCATTAACTGTATTGTAAAAAGTCTTCCCCTGGTCATTGACAGATTCTCAGTTGGGTGTCAAAATCACTTCTTGCTCTGGTTGTAACCGGCAGCTCTTCAGCCTCCTGGCTTCTACCTTTCAGGAGACACTGGTTTGCTTATTTTATTTTAGGTATGTATTTATGACAAACTGCAAATGAGGCTGTATAGCCAAAGGCAAAATTGTAGGCTGGATGGCACACAGTTGACATAATTCAGGATCTGGTGTGAAGTAGTTTGCAGCATATGCTCATTAAATTTGCATGAATTTAGATTTTTTTCTTTTTGATTGACTGGTTTTTGATCGCTTTCTTTCTCTTAACTCTAGATGGCACAGAATACTCAGAGTACTGTTTGCCACAATGTATGTTTTTGTTTAAATTTCACCCTTTTTAACAATGTTCCTTTTCCCTCTTCCCATTCTGCACTTCTGCAGGGTAGTCGCTATTCAGGGACTCTGAACTGTGCTTCTGATCTAAAGACTTCTGCAATACCGTACTTTATTTCCTGCACAGTAACGTCATCAACTCCCGGCAGTCCAAAAGTGATGTTTAATAAGTGTTCCTGAATAAAGGTCAGGTTAAGAAATCTAGTTTAAAATAATTCTCCACATTCCTGCACTGCCACTATGTCACATTAGCGACACACAAAAAAGGAAATCTCATCTGTGCGCTACCTTATCTTAGCCAGACTGAGCAATTTGACCTTTTAAGAATTTTATATTCTGAGTGTGTGCGCAGGGTGGCTCTCATTACTACTGTGCTGAGTACCATAATATGGTACCGCTATATGCTAGTAGGGCTCTGCATAGCCATCTGGAAGACAGAAACTCAGGAATGTGTGTAATTCCCTTATGTGCTCCCTGGCGTTGATGAGCGTGCAGCAGAGGCAGTAAGCTTGATCAAATAGGGAAGAATGTTCTCATAGATTTCAAAGCTAGAAGGGACTGGTCTCATCATCTAGTCCGACGTCCTGTTTAGCGTTGGCCATGGACCTTCCCCACAGTTATTGCTGGAGGACATCTTTTTGAAAGATCAAGAGATGGAAAATGTACTATGATGCTTGGTAAATTGTCCCAATGGTTAATTACCCTCACTGTGAACAATTTACACTTTATTTCTGTTTGAATTTGTCCAGGTTCAATTTTCAGCCATTTTATACCTCTTTCTGCTAGACTGAACAGTCCATTATGTTGCTAAATATTTGTTTCTGTGATACTCGGGGTCCCATGGAAGCCTGCTGAGGCCACTTAATTAGAGTGCACTGCAAGAAATGGGATGACCAATCCCCAAAGCTGATGGTTATTCCAATATTTATATTTACTAAGCCAGCATGAAACAGCTTCTGAATTATCTTATCGATCAATCAGAAGTCCAAACCACACAGTTCCCTTAAAGTACCCAGCCACTGGCTTCTACTCTTACTCCCCCCAAACACCAGACAAATAAAGCTCTACCAATCCCAAATGATCAGACACATTACTATCTAAGTCAATCCCAAATACATGCTCATAGCCAATTCTTATTAACTAGACTAAAATTGATTAAAAATGAAGGGAGTGAGTATTGGTTAAAAAATCAATATACAGCCGTGAGTTCAATTCTAACTACCATTTACACATCATCCTGTCTTTAAAGATCGACCTTGGGTCAGCCAGCCTATGAGCTGGTTAACCCTTTCTGGCCGTGTGCCACATTTTAATCAGATGCTTAATATTTCAATCAGATAATGTCACAGTTTCCTGCGTAGATACTTAGACTAGTCAAGTCCGCCTTAACCTTATCTTTGGTAAGCTCAAAAGATTGAGATCTTTGAGTCTGTCACTATGCAGCATTTTTTCTACTCCTTTATTCATTCTTATCGTTCTTGTGACTCTTCTCTGAACCTTCTCCAATTTATCAACATCTTTCTTCAGAATGTTGTCCCAAGGGTGACCCCTTCTAAGTTGGTGGGGTCCTGCTTGTTGGCCGGAATATTCTCACAAATTAGGGCCTCAAAATCAAGGAGGAGAATTATTGAGGCAAATCAGCTTTTTGTGGAGGTTGGTGTAGTGATTTTTAGCATCATGTTTACAACACTTAGACTCTACTAGTTGAAATCCCAGCAGGTGACTCATCTCTTTGTTTTTTTTTGACAGAGGTCCTTTCTTTGCTCAATGGACATTAAAGATCCCATTGTGTGTGTCTCTCTCTCTGTCAATCTAAATCTAAATCTAAATTTTTAGTGTCTTAATTGCTGCTCTTTATTCCAGAAGTGATTGCATTTTTACAGGTGATATAGCTACATTTTATTCTGCATTTGTGGGTAGTTTTTTTTTTAGTCTCCTTCTGTGCTGCTGTTTTTTAGTTAAGTTTGATTTATGAAGGTACCAACAGTTAGCTTGTTACATATGGAATACAGTCATGCTGGAGTGACATTTTTAGTGCCATTCTTGAGGGCAGATTATTTAACTTTTGACAGTGGCCAATGGCAGATGCCCCAGAGAGAGTGAATAGAATAGGTAACCAACAAGTGATCCCTTCCCCGTCATCCTTTTCAAGCCTCTGACAAACAGAGGCTAGGGACACCCCTCCTAACCATCCTGGCTAATAGCCATCGATGGACCTAACCTCCATAAACGTATTTAGTTTTTTTTTTTAACCCTGTTCAAGTCCTGGCCTTCATACCATCCTCTGGCAAGGAGTTCCACAGGTTGACTGTGTGCTGCATGAAGAAAAACTTCCTTTCGTTTGTTTTAAACCTCCTACTTATTAATTTCATTTGGTGACATCTCGTTCTTATGTTATGGGAACAAGTAAATAACTTTTCCTTATTCACTTTCTCCATACCAGGCATGACTTTATAGACCTCTAGCATATCCCCCTTTTAAAAAGTTATGTGGTTGAATAAATTAACCGAAAATATGTTAACTTAGTGCAGGGGTATCCAACCTTTTTAACCACAAGATCGCTTTTTCAATTTAAGTGCAATGTAAGATCTACCTCAAACCCAAATGCCTTTGCCCAGCTCCCTTCCCGCCCCTCTTTGAGGCCCTGCCCCTGCTCCACCCCTTCTCTGAGATCTTACCCTGCTCACTCCATCCCCCTTCACCCTTCATCTTCACTGACTTTCACCAGGCTCTGGGGTAAGGGGTTGGGATGCTGTCTCTGGTATTGGGCCGAGGAGTTTGGAGTGTGGGAGGAGCTCTAAGCTTAGCCCAGGATGGGCAATTGGGGTTGAGGAGGAGTTTCAGGATGCAAGCTCTAGGAAGGAATTTGGGTGCAGGGGTACTCATGTCTGGGGCAGGAGGTTGGGTGCAGGAGGAGGTTCAGGGCTGGGACGGGTTTAGGTTGCAGGCTCTGGCTGGGCACCGTTTAACTGAAACAGCTGCCAGGTGGTGAAGCAGTGGGGTTAAGGCGGCTCACTCCTGCCCTGGCCCTGCACCACTCCTGAAAGCAGCTGGCATGTACAGCAATGGCTCCATGCGCTGCCTCTCATCTACAGGCACTGCGCCCACAGCTTCTACTGGCCACGGTTCCCCATTACTAATCAATGGGAGCTGCAGGAGTTGTGTCTGCAGGCAAGGATGGTGTGTGCAGACCCCCTGCTCTGCCTTTTCAGGGTCAGCAATTACCATGGGGATAATTACTCCAGCCACGACTGGTTAGGCATTTTAGAACTCACTACTCAAAGCGTAAGTGAGAAATGAAAATTATGAAATGCACAGACCAGTCAAAAACTAAAAAATTACACTTCTTTACTGCTTGCAAAGTGTAACAACCACCCCCCACGGACGTGTTGGGGTTGGGAGAAGAGAGTGACGGACAGTGTGTGTTTGTGAGAATAACAGACACACACACAGTGCGCGAGAGTGACAGAGATTTGCATTGCTAAGCTCCCTCCATTCCCTTCTTTTTGTGCGGAGATAGGATACCGAAGTGGGGGGGGAGGAGGGACCCCTGACATCAGCGCCCCATCTCTTGTTCCTCCCACACCCTGCATAGCAAGCAGGAGGCTCCCGGGGGGCAGCTCCAAGGCAGAGGGCAGGAGCAGCATGACAGCAGGTGGAGGGGCAACTGAAGTGCCAGTGCTCGATAGCTTCCCGGCCAAACCAGTCAGGATCCCCTGTCGGAGGCTCCAAGATCTACTGGTTGGTGACCACTGACTTAGTGGTTCTCAGAGTGTTTGGAAAGGCACCTGCTCGTGATGACCAGTGGAGAATTGGTTAGTCATGTGGTTCTGAGTGTTTTCCTTGTTTCCTAACATAGCTTTTGTAGTTGCCACCCACAGAGGTTAATGTTGACTGTCAATGGGAAGGGAGATAATGAAGATAGAGTCTTGGGACTGAGATGTAGACTACATTATGAACAAGTTTGGGAGCCTGTTAACTTACAGGTTGGCAATCACAAGGACTAAGTGAGGAAAGTGAAGCTTGGTTCACTTTCTTTTTGCTTACCTGGAATATAAAATCCCTAACTGTTTCACTTGTTTTTTAGGGCAATATGTGAAAATTCAATGATCAGAACTGATTTAGGAACTTTCCTGATTTCCTGTGCAGTACACCTGTGTACTTGACCCAGAGTTCCTCACTTCTTTCCTGTTGCCCCCAGAAGTTTTTCTAGGCACTGCTTCTGTTTTTGAGTTGCAGCAATGTTAGCCAATTTTACACACCTCTTTTGTTACGTTCGCTTGAAGCATCTCGTCTCATCCAGCAGTAGTAAAGCAGTGTAGACTATGAGAATTCTGTTTTACTTTGATCACAAATATGCGGGCATTAAGATAGGTAATACTCATTTGGATCATGCTGATACAACAGAGACTATACATGCCAAAACTCTTCATCACCCAGCCTGAACAAGAGAAGATACATTACAGGACTTCTGCTGATTGTGTTTGCCATTCACTGAACAAATCATGTCCTAAACTTGTGGATAGTCTCTAACATCAAACTGCTTTTTAACAATTGCACCATAGTAGTCTGTTGAAAATAGTAATTGTTAAAAATCTAGTTTGTGGTTATTATCTTTTGACTGTCAGGAAGTTTGGCATTGTGTATCTGCACACTTAAAATGAGGTGGGCATGTGGTGTTCTCGATGTGGTTATCCGCGTGCAATAGTACAGCCTGTACTGCAGTTGGCGCTATAAGCGTCTTTCTTGACAGACTCAGGAGCAACCAACAGGAACAGGGTTGAGTTGTGATGTGTAAGGACAGGTGTCTCTGAGCATGAGGGTGCTTGCATTGTCTCTGTATCTCTTGTGGATTGAGGACTTCCATCTGCCGTTGTTCACTATCACTAACTTAATGCACAGATTTCTGGGGGGGAGAGAACCCTACTGTGCATATGAGTCTGGGTGTTTCCTGTGCATTGAAGCTAATTGAAGTGGCACCACAGTTCGTTGAATCCGCTGCAAGCGTTAGAGCTCAGAGCCGGCATGTGTGCATTTTCTAAACGAGCATTCCTATCTGTGTGAAGTGATTAGACATTGGCCAACCCTGTTTGAGCTTTGGAAGCGAGCCGGTGAAAGGTGTAATGGTGTGACACACTCAGTAAGTGAACTGTTTCAAGTGAGTGCACTGGAAAGTGTGCAGATGAGCAGCAATCATCATTCTGTCCAGCCTCATGCCTCATTACTCTGTTCCTTGGCTGGGAGAATGCCAGAGCTCCCCGCCAGCTCTTCTCTCACACAGTAGAAATTTGCGTGAGTAACAGGCTCACCTCGTATTTCAGCTGTAGCAGACTTTGCTTCAAAGAGTCCAGCAAAGAAGTAGTTTTTGTGTGTATCAAAAACAAGCCGCCTTCACAGTGGAGAAAGGAGTTTCATATAAATGTGGTAAAGGAACAGGCGAAAGTATCAAGTTCCAGGGCTGTTCCCATGTTTGGGTGACTGATAAGCATGGGTTTATCGGTTACTTGTTTAAATGGCTACACTCTTACATGCCTACTCTGAGCTTAATTTTCTGAGCGATCTAGAAATGTGAGGTAGGGGATCACGTGGCATTGGCCACTGTTGTAAGACAGGAGGCTGGACTAGATGGACCTTTGCTCTGACCCAGTATGGCCGCTCTTATGTATGCTCTTATGAGGGTGACCTCTCTAAGGATAGGTGTGTCACATTCACTTTTTGTCACAGCACTTTTTATAAAACTAGCTGTTGAATGAGTAACCGGAAGAGGCCAGTTGCAAACACATGTTTTTATTCCTTCAGGAAAAGTATGTTTGCATAAAGGACACGGACAGTGGGAGTTACAAATGTTTTTTTCATAGTCTGTTGATTTGGGAAAGGGAGTAAGATGGGATTCTGCTATGTTGTTATAGTGGCATCTCTGTCTTTGCACAGAGACCAGGAATGCTGCAGCCAATAGGCAAAATTTGGATACTGTATTTCCATTTAAAGGCCCCTCTCATGGAGTTCAGCATTGTTTTTACACCATATAATAAACGGCCTGATGATTGTAGGAAATGGGGGATGCTAATCTGTCTCTAGGATCAATCCCATTAATATCTGTGGCTTGTCATCTGTGCAACATGTATCCCCTCTGTCTGCCTTATGAAGTCAAGAGCTATGAGGGCCTTTCATACTCCTCATAATGAATAGTCGCAAAACCCAGTCAGCTTTAAACACTGCATATGAAAAAATTGTTTCCCCCTACTTTTAACCCTAAATCAAACATGTGAAAAATCATTGAGCGCACTATTGATTTTTTTTTCTGGTTCAGATGCTCCAATGTAATTTTCCTTCCTTCCTGATTCCCTTTTTCACTCCATTCATTTCTTTGAGATATTTATCTCCAGTAACGGCATGGAGATATTTTGATGCTGAGGGATCTGTATTGAATATTCATTAGAACCACACCTAATTGATCTTCAGAGGAGGAATTGCCTGTGGTTAATCAGGGCAGAAGTGTAGCTGAGTTCAGAGGACCTGGAAGGCAGAGGATGAAACTAGCTCTTAATGGTGATATTAGAAAGGGTGGCTGAAGGGCAAATTTTGGCATTCTGCGACAACTCTGCATCTTTCTTCTCTTTTTAATAATTGTTAAGGACTGTCCCTGGTTCAGTATTACTGAATGCTGAAGACACGATGTTGCTTCCCAATGTTTTCGGGCCTGTTGCTCTTCCCATGTTTGGGTAACTGATAAGCATGGGTTTATCGGTTACTTGTTTAAATGGCTACACTCTTACATCCCTACTCTGAGCTTAATTGTCTGAGAGATCTAGAAATGTTATAGCCCTTTACATTCCGTGTGGGTGGCAAGACCGAGGGAACAGAGAGAGAAGTAAGGAAGGGGTGTCAAGAGCTAAAGGGCAGACTCCAGCACTTATTGATGATTTGCGGTAGAATGGTAGCTTCTCAGAATTGGGGAGTCCAGTGCTAATCCCAGGTGTGCATCACCTGTTCCTGTTACACTTAACATAAAGTGGAAGTGACAAGATGGGGGTGAGGTGATATTTCTTGGATCAACTTCTGTTGGTGAGAGACACACAAACTGGAGCTCTTCCTTAGGTTTGTATGGTTCGAAAGCTTGTTTCTCTCTCCAACAGAATTTGGTCCAATAAAAGATTCTACCTAATCTGCCTCATCTCTCTAATATTCTGGGACCAGGGGATTCACCCATTTACAATTGCACTGCATACATAAAAGGGAAGTGCCAATTACAATAATTTAAAATACTTGGCATTTAATTTTTTTCTAAATGACCTGTGCCCTGGAGAGAGATTCTTCAAGAGCATCTGTCTGCCACTGCACTTGATTGTACAATTTTTCAGGGAAAGTTTTTGTAGCCAGTGTCATATGGTGTGCTTTGTCTCTTGGAACTGACATCTACCAATGAATCAAGGTCTGAGGGGAGTTGTGGGGGGGTGTGTGGGGGCGGGGGAGAAAAAGTTGCTCATATAGCACTGAAAATTTCAATTTTTTTTTGAGCACCTCAAAGGAAAGAGTGACGCTTTTCTGGATATGTCTGCAGTTGGAGATGGAGTCTGATTCCCAGCTTGCATAGACTAAATTTCATTGAGCTAATATGCTAAAAATAGCAGTGTAGCCATGGCACCATGGGAATTGGCAAGTGCAACATGGGCTAGCTGCCCAAGTATATACCCAGGGGGACCAGGCAGATTGTGAGCAGGGTGGCCAGCCTATGCCACTGCCCGCTGCTACCTATGCTGTTGTGGCTACACTATTTGTAATGTGCTAGCTCAGTGAGAGTTAGTGCATGTCTGCAGAAGCTGGGAATCACACCCCCAGCTCCAAGTATTAGACATGGCTTCTAATCAGCCAAGATCTCTTCTTTTTTTCTTTGGATCTCTTGCCAAATAGTTGTCTTCATTTTAAAGTCAATGCAGCCAAGATATTTGAAGCAGCATCATTTACCTCTTTCTGCATGTTGTCTGTTGTTGATGCTGTTGTACCCATCATTAGCTATCTCTGGACTTTGATATGGTTTCTGAAGTTTCACTCTTCTTGTGTTGCTTCCCACTTCCTAATTAACTGGTGTGCTGCCTACTGTGCATCAAAGGCTGAGCATTTCCTGATGAGTAACTAGTTAAGCATGAAAGCTAATTGAATACATGACCTAATTATTGGATCGTCTCCAAGTCATTGCTCTTCCTTTATTTCTGTAGGGTTTTTCTTTTAAGGCTACAGCAAATATTAACTACTATTGCAAGAGAAATCCTGGAGAAATCCCAAGGGGGAAAGCATATTGAAAAAAACTTGCCTTTCATCTCCCCAATGTATGTCTTAGGAAAATCGGATTTTTTTAAAAATAAGATTTACAGTTATATACCTTGGTCTGCTCTCAGATGGTGTCACAAGATTGTGATGCTTTCATTATTTTATTTGCTAAAGGCCTATTGAATTTGGAGAATCTGATAAAGACATTTGTCACTAATGTAGACTCTGGTAAAGCTTTATAATATAGACAACTAGCAGATTTACTTGGCGCTGCTCGGGTCCTTAATTACATTTTTTGGGAAAATAAAAAGGAAAATGTACATGCTTTATTGAATTGATTTGTATTTTTGAAAAATACAGTATTGTTTTTATGAAGTTAATGGTAGTACATTTTTAAAAATGGGAATTTCATCAAGTATATTTTTTCTTCATCCCTATAAACTTTTATCGTTTGCTTTGTTTTAACAAGAAAGGTCAATAATCAATTTAGTTTCCAATAACATTGTCTTCTAGTTTTCAACCCTTAAGCATTGATTTAGCTGTGCCAAAACAGAGCACTACTCCAAATTTCTCAGTTTAATCTCTTTTCTGTAAGGTTTATTGAGAAGCAGTCTTATTCCAAGTTCATCCTATTTTCTTGGCTCATCTTGGTTTAGTCTCTTTAAACATTTGCTCAGATGTGTCAGTTTCTTGGGAATGTACTGAAAATTAAGAATACAGTCTAGATTGTTCATGCCCAGCAACAGATGTTCACTGTTCAGGCCCTGCCTTAATGCAATGTCTGACTTTTGTCATTCCTCTCTGCAAACATCCAGTAAACAGTCAGAGCTGTTCCTATGCACACATTCAGTGTAGTGTGGATTCTGAACAGGATTCTGTGTTAATTTCTAATTTCTTTATTTAATTTTACTTAAGTAACCCATGGCAGAATTTCTTTGCCATTGTTTAGGGCATCAGGAATACCGAAGTACTTATGCCTAAAACGCAAATTAGACCCCTTTGTACTATATGGGGAAAGCACTACAGCCCCTAGTGTGGAGATAGGTGTGATTTTTTTTGTTTTTGTTTTTGTTTTTGTTAATCAAAGGTACCTTATAGCGATCTCTGTTCGGAAAAGGAACATGAGGCCCCTGTATATTGATATAACTGCATTTACACTACGGTTTTTACAGATTTTAACTATGTTGATAGAAAAACCACATAGGATAAATGTTGCCTGTAGTTAAAAATAAAATCATTTGGCCACTATTGAAAGAAGTAACAGTAGCAGGCTCTTGATGTGTATTTCTGGAACTTTTGTGAAGACTGGAGTCTCGGAGCAGGAAACTCAGTTATATAGATCAAAGATGATGGAGGACGTGCCTTCCTCTGAGAGGAGCTGTGGAGGCAGAGAAGCGTCATCAAGCTAATCTGTGTGCGGTAGTGTGCAGGCATTCCACAGCAATGACCTGGCCTCCTGGAACTAAGTCAGTAAACTCACAAAGTTAGTTTAATGGAAGAATCCTCTTGGTCTTGCCATCCTGTTCTCAGTTGCAAATACTGCAGGCAAAGTGACCTTGAAGTAGGGGAGTCTGGGACAAAGGGGAAGTTGGTGCCAAATTTTAAAAAGAGCCTGGAAATCAGTAAGGGAAAGTCAATTTACGGACTTAGGAAAGGGCTTTGTTTTGTTTTCCAAATGAATTGTATACGCATTTTTAGCACTAATGAGTCTGTTTAAGTTAGAGCAGCTTTTTGAAATGTGGCAGACTTCCCCAGTCGCTAGATAACTCGGTCAGCTGTTGGGCAGTGCTTGACTGCCTGTAGTGTGGTCTCTTCAGAGAATGTCGCTACTGAACTGAGGTTCTGAAATGGTCTAGTGGACTGTTTCTTAAACTTTTTAAGACCAAAGAACACCAAATAATTTTTTTTTATGAGGAACACCAAGGATTTTTTTGTTGAGCAAAGAAAAAAGAAAAGGTCACCTACCCCTTTAAACTCTGTTCTCCGTGGCACACCTCTGACTGCCTCATAGCACACGCTGGTCTAGTGGTATTCCTGGACAATCACAAACAACTCCTTCCCAAACAGCAAATTCTTTCAGCTGTGCATTTTAAGATGGTTCGCTGGGCAAGGCACAGCAAAGAAGATAATCGTCTTCCTATTTAGTGTCTTGCTAGCTTACCTTTGGGGGAAGAATCGGCCCACCTCACCATGGTGAGGGATTACGAGTCTTAATTTATGTTGATAAAGTGCTTTCAGTTCATCAGATGGTGCACAGAACAATAGTAATATAAAGCAATTAACTTGGGAATGCTCTAACTGTGGAAGCATGTCTTTTGTCTCATTACTGACTTTGGCTTTCATATGTGAAGGTTTCATCTTCAGTAAGAGAGAAAATTCTTCTATTAGGATCTGGGAATCCCTGCTCATGAGGTTTGGGTTGTACCTATGTCAGTGTTAGGAGCCCAGCACTTGGGTGAGCAAGAAGCCAGCTCCTATCCATACATTTTTATTCTTTCACAGTTTCACTGGATCGATGGGAAAAGACAAGGATCAAAGCCTAACAGTCAAGGTTCCTTCTAGCTACCTTTATTTCCAATATTTTTAACCTTGGTTTCAATCTTCATTCAGATGTTTACGTTCTTTATTCACTTAACTGTTCTAATGCTTCAGAGTTTGCTGTGTTGAAATCTAACACTTTTGTATGGCAGTTTATTAGCTTTTTGAGATAATTTATATCCTTGAAACTTGGAAAAACTGGTCAGAAGCAATTTGGAGGACATACAGAGAGAGTCAAGTCTGGGACTTTTGCAGACTTTATAAGCTGCATTTGACTTTCAGCCAATGTTCTTAACATAGTGATGCTCAACATGTTTGACTTTTAAGAGCTCAGTTCTTTTATTCAAGTGGTGACAAGCTCAATTTGACCCCTAACCAATTTTTTCACTAATTGTGTTGCATATATTAGTTAATTTCTATATTTCCTATGGTCTCGAGCAGGGGTTTTCAAGCTTTTTTCATTTGTGGCACTCTTAACGTCTCAAATAGAAGCATGGACGCCTTTGGAAATCTTAAACATGGTCTGCAGAACCCCAGTGGTCTGTGAAGCACAGGTTGAAAGAGAAGGCTAATAATACCAGTTCAGTGTGGTTTTAAGATGACATTGCTTTCTGAAGTGTCATATAGACCGCTTTTCTGGATCACCTCAAAAATTATAGCCCCCTCCCAATGACAGGCAATGATAAATAGCCTTATAGTGCAGTGTATCTTAAATCCTTAACTATGTAGTTGCTACTGGGATTCTGTCACACTGTGAAGCTAGGCAGGGGTTGGCAGACAAGATTTTTCATGTTAGAGCATGTTTCCAGGACCATTGCACTCTTGAATTTCTCTGTCCTAATACAAGACCTGCAGAAAGACCTGTTATCAAAAGGGCTTCATAAAAGGGCTAAGCAGCTCTGCCTGCTTAAATCTGATTGTTTTTCTGTAATTACCACCCAGCCTCTGCTTGACCTATTTAAAAATATGTTGTCTTTGTGTTCAGTGAAAACCAGTGGAGATTAGGGGCAGAATCGAGCCTGCTATAGACCCACTGGAAGTGACGTAGATGCTCTTTAGCCAATAAATGACATTGGACATCCTCTGAACAAGAATTTGATAATCAAGAAATGGACATGCAAATTGCACTCAGTTAAGACACTTAATTTTTTTTCTAAATAGTTTCAGAAGCTTTATAGTCAAACTCGGGTGCCACATGGGGGAAATTAGTGAGCTATATTTATTATCCTGTTCATTTCCCCAGGATAGAGGGGAAGAGTAAAGATTCACTTATAATTACACTTTCCCCTTTTCATATTCTGCTTCTCCTTTACTGATCTCCGCTTATCCCACCTTTTGCTATTCTGTCTGTTTTCCCACAGTCAATATTCTGTTCCCTGACTACCCTTGCATTAAGCCCATGGTGTCCAACATGCTAGCTGTGTGGCTAATTGGCCAGTGAAGTGGGGCTAGTTGGCTTGAACAATGTGGCTATTTGGCTGATTGAGTGTGGCTAGTTGGCTACTATAGTGGCTTCTGCTTCTGAACTGGTTGGACATCATGGCATTAAGCTATTGATATGCATCCAGCAGACTGAGAGCACAGCTAGCATTGAATGTCTGATAATATTGAAAGAGATGTATTTTTCTTGCCTCTGACAGGAATATCCGTTAGCACATGTGCTGTCCCAGGAGATAAAAATCACCTAATGGTGGGTTGAGTTTATGCAAACAAGTGTGGTACTGCAGCCTGAACTGAACCCTGAGTAATGTCTGAGTTTATTTTTAAGAAGTGTGGAGACGCATTCAGAGTCTGAAATTTTAAAGAGCTCTTAAAGTAGTGGTTGAAGAGGACAGAGTCGTAAAATGACAGTTGTGGGGCAGTCATGTGGTCTGTTGACTAAGGCCCAGTCTACACTGGCAAGTTAGTGCGCAGTAAATCGGCCCCCAGCACTGTAACTTTCGAGGTGTCCATATTGGCAAGGCCCTTGGTGCGCGATAGCCCTGCAGTTCATACGCTCTAGAGAAACCGCCTCTGCCAGAAGCGCAGAGCTTGCTGCGCCCTGGCTGGAGCGCAGGGGTGCCAGTGTGGACACTGCGGTGTAGTGCTGCGTTGGGCCCAGCCTCCTTACTTTGGTCCAGCTTCCTGAGACCCCAACCCCCTTACCAGTAGAATTATCCGCAGCCTCCAAGGAATGTGAGTGGCTCGCCACTTCGGGGGAGCAAAGTGCCCCAGTGCCTTCTCCCAGTGCCTCTCTGGGCGTCTGTTTGAACTCTGCTGCCCTGCTGTCAGATGACCGACCTTCGCCCCCGCCCTCTGTGCTCTCTTTGAAATTGGAACGGCCCCTTGCTGTCTGCTCGGCGATGCGTGGTGTGTTCTCAGCACATCTCTCCAGCTGGCCATGCCTGCTCCGCACACCCGGAGACCCCCTGCTCGGAGCCA
>JANRFK010005987.1:25030663-25064978 GCA_030068395.1 Apalone spinifera | reverse complement strand
CAAAGAGCTGGATGAGGCACTCGGAGGTGACTCCACCTCCACTCCAAAGGCCCCCATGGATGCTTTGGGGGCTCAGAGGGCATCTGGCAGTGGATCAAACCAGAGCGAGGAAGTGGTGGCCGAGTGTGTTCAGGGGGGAGAGGGACTCAGAGCCAGAGGAGGACTCCGCATCCATGGAGGCTTTGCTCCCCCGAAGTGGCGAGTCACTCACATTCCTTGGAGGCTGTGGATAATTCTACTGGAAAGGGGGTTGGGGTCTCAGGAAGCTGGACCAAAGTAGGGATGTCATAGTGTAGTTGATTAACTGATAAGCAAAAGCTTATAGGTTAATGCTATAGACTACATGCATTCCACCCCCACCCCCCCGACCCTCCCCCCGCTCCTCCTTGCCAGTAAATTTTTTAGCAGGCTGGTCCAGCAGCCCAGCTCAGCCCGAGCTTGTGCCAGGCCCGGGACCTACCCCCACTGTGGCTCCTAATGCATTGCAATGTAAGCCCAGGATTAGTAGAACTTAAGTTAGCAGACCCTGGGATTGTTAGGAGTATTAGGAGCCGGGGGGCAGGCAGCCTGGCTCAGCTGAGTCTCACGGCAGGTCCTGGTGGGAACTGCTGTCACCCCTGGCGACAGGCAGCCGGTCTGCAAGGGGAGCTGGTTTTTACACTGGCTCCCCTTGCGGACCAGCTCCCACTTGGCACTCCATGGTGCTGCTTCTGATACAGAGGCAACAGCGTGGAGTGGCAGAAGGATCCTTGGGGGTGAGGCCGGAGTGCACTGGCTGCCGTCTCCACTCCCGGGGGCTATAGACCAGTCAAGTAACCGATCAGAATTCATGAGATTGATCAACTATTCAGTGAACCGATATTTAACGTCCCTAGACCAAAGACCCTCGGAGCGGGAGCCAGATGGAAGTCCTGTGGGGATTGGGGAGCCTCAGCCTGGTGAGCCTCGGCGGCAGCAGGGCTGATAGCTGGGTGGCCCTGGCTGGGAACCCTAGGGAACCCCCGGTGGCAGTGGAGCCAGCTGCTGAGTGACCCTGGTAAGGGACCTCCAGGCGCAGCAGGGCCAGTGACAGCTGGGCTGCCTTGGTCTGGAACCCCAGGGAACCCCTGGCAGCAGCAGGGTGGGCAGCAGAGTTGGGAGCCTAGGTCCAGGGAGCCCCCACCGGGCCAGCAGCAGCAGGGCCAGTGGCAGGGCGAGGGGAGTCCCAGAGCCCGGAGAGGAGCCTAGGAATGGGGCCAGCAGACAACAGGGGAGCATTGCCCTCCCCTGGACCAGCAGACTCCCTGGTTTGGGAATGCTCCGGTCCTGAGGGTGCCGGACCAGGGAGGTCCAACCTGTAATATTTACTAGTTCCTTTCACAGTGGTTCTATTTCTGGTCCAACAGGGAGCAGATTCTTATGCACTCTATGTAAATTATACATCCATGTTGCTGCATGAAGTATAATTGTGGTGGCTTAGTGTAATTACTAAGGTATGGCAGTCTCTTGGGTGGCATAGAGTAGATATTCTGTGTCAGTGTTCTCCATGGCTACATCGAGTTCTTCTGAATAGATTTCCCATTAGTTGGGGTTTTTTGGGGTATGAAGTTTTATGTGCATGTTAAATCTCGGGATGGCTTGATTTAAATCAGTGATTTGAATAATCAATTTTAATTATGATTTAAATCAGAAATCAGGAAACCTTGATTTAAATTATTGATTTTAATCTTACTTTGTATTTATACTTATTTTCCTAAAGAAAGGATGATTCTCTTTGGTAGGCAGCCATTTAAAACATACTGATTTGTAGCTAAATATAGCCTTTACACTCAATTTGGTACCTCTTTTAAGAACATAAGAACGGCCGTACTGGGTCAGCCCAAAGGTCCATCTAGAAGTATCCTGTCTTCTGACAGTGGCCAATGCCAGGTGCCACAGAGGGAGAGAACAGACCAGGTAATCATCATGTGGTCTCTCTCCCGTCATCCATTTCCAGCCTCCGACAAACAGAGGCTAGGGATACCATTCCCACCCATCGTGGCTAATAGCCATTGATGGACCTAACCTCCATGAATTTATTTAGTTTTTTTGAACCCTGTTCAAGTCTTGGTCTTCACACATCCTCTGGCGAGGCGTTCCACAGGTTGACTGTGTGCTGCATGAAGAAAAACTTCCTTTTGTTTGTTTTTAAACTGGCAACCTATTAATTTCATTTGCTGACCCCTCGTTCTTATGTTATGTTTTTGTTAAATGGGAGTATATACTGTATCTATACACATTTGCTTATGCATTCTTGATATTAAGTAGAGTTCATTCAGGGTGAGCATTGGACTCTGCCAAGGGGGAGTCTTGTCCTCATTCCTGTTCACGATTTTTATGGACCAGTTATGAAGGCGCAGCAGAGTTTTGGAATGCAGCCAGTACAGGGACTCGGAGCTAGCATCTCTGCTGTTTGCAGATGATGTCTTTGCTGCTTCAGATTGCAGTGTCTGATGTGTACTTGTAACCTCTCACGAGTGCCCCCTTTGGCTGAGTGCATGTGCCTGGATTCCCTTCTATCGAAAAGCCTTTTTAGCAGCTCACCCCTCTGGACGAGTCTCACACTGTGTGTGAATCAATCAAACTCCTTCTGGAGTACATGTCTACCAAGGGCCCATCTCAGTGCCCTCTGTAGTGTCCCTCTGAATCTGTTCCCTCACTGTGAAGAGAGTGGTACCCACAGGGCATCCTTGCCATTGCCATAGGGCTTTATCTCAGAGTCCAGAAGTCTCTACTAAGCCCTCCACATGGAGCTATCTGTGCTGCCACACTCTCAGCTACCTCTCTATTACTCTCTCGGCCAGCTAGTCTCCTGTTATGCACACCTTGATGTCTCCAAAAACACTGAACTGACTCTTGTTCTGCAGCTGCTTTTATAGGGTCTTCCTGGCCCCTGTTTGCATGCTTCCTCTGCTGCCACTCTAGCCTGCTTGGAGGACTTCTCCATTGTTTCTCTGGGGCAGGGTGTGGCAGGATCACAAGGCCTGGTCCATCCCATCACAGCATTCCTAACATTTCACTGCTGAGTGCAAGGTGGCTGGAATAAGAATCAGAATCTCCAAATTGGAGGTCACAGCCCTCTCCCAGAAGAAAATGGCCTGCTCTGTTGAGGTGAGGGGGAACAACTGCCCTTATTGGAAGAGTTGAAGTATCTACAGTTCTCGTTCACAACTGATGGCAAGCAGGAGCATGAGCTCAACCAGCAGATTGGTGCAGTGGCAATTGTGATGCGGACTCTGTACCAATCCATGGTGGCGAGTAGGAGCTGATTTCTGGGATGAAACTCTTGGTTTACAGGTCTCTGTACCTCCCCATCCTCACTTATGGTCATGAACTTGGGCAATGACCAAAAGCCTAAGACTGTGGGTACAAGTGATGGAAATGGGTTCTCCACAGGGTAGCTAGGCTTGCTTTCTGAGACAGGGAGCTTGGCTATACAGAAGGACTTTGGGCTATACACTACTTTTCCGGATCGAGAGGAGCCAGTAGAGGTGGTTCGGGCATCTGATAAGGATGCCCCCTGAGAAGCTTCAGTTGGAACTCTACTGGGCACGTCCCCCTGGGCAGAGGCCCTGTGGCTGACACAGGCATGTTGGTAGGAGTATTTCTACCAGCTGGCCTGGGAATGCTGGGGAATTCCCCAGGAGGAACTGAAACCTGTTGTGAAGGAAGAGAGGAGGTCTGATCTTCCTACTCTCCAAGCTGCCACTGTGACCCTCCCCAGGAAAAATGGCATAAAGGAAAGAAAGAGAGAATTTGTTTAAGCAGTTATGTAGCTTGTTGAATCAGTCTTATTTTACACTTTTTAGTTTAGAAGATGGTGAATGATGCATTGTCTAGATGAATTTTTACTCCTGATTTGTGTCAAGCTGCTTTGGGATGGAAATTGGAATTCAGTGAAATATATATGGAACCAATACTGAAAATGTTGGTAGTTTAATAAAAGCTACTTTAGAGACAGAATATAAAGTTTATCAAAACATTTTAAATGTAAAAACTAAGTGATTTATTCAGCTAAGGAGGTATTATCTGTAGTTAGTCAGTTAACTGTGGGAGGTCTTCAACATTATTCTTAATTATTACCAGTCAAATATTTGTCTGTACTGACTCCTAAAATCAGAATTAAAGCCCAGTTTAACATTGCACCATTCATCAATCAGAATTTCAGCATTTATTATGGTGGCCCACTCGACAATTAAATAGACTGATATAGCGTTTATATAAAGATGTATTCCAATATTTTGCACCATTATTTATTTCTAGATTGTTAAATTGTATAGTGAGAATAATTGGATTTGTCAGGCACTGTTATTAACCACTCTATTGTATGACCCATTATATTTAAAAAAATCATGTTAATGAAATGTCTGCTGAGACTGCAACATTTAGAAACTGATCTTGCATTGTAAAGCTACAAGTTAAAACTGCAAGTACTTTGTGTTTTGTTCCAAGTGTGCCTACTGAAGATCATATTCAAAACTGAATGTAATGGAAAAATGCCATAAATGTGGTTTGCTCTGCTAGTAATTCGATCACTGTTTATTATCTAATAAAGGTATGGACAAGGAAGGGTTGTATAGCTCAAGTGAAGATACTTTGATTTCAGCAGCAGTCGTTAAACTATAATGAATTGTAGTGATAAAGGTGATATTAGGTCGTGTTTAGTGAGGCTCGGTGTATCCATAACAGCATGTTTTTAAAAAAAAAGTCAAATATTCCTTTTAACCTTCATTTTGCTAGTGTATGTCTTTTACAAATTGTGGTAAAGATTTTATAGAAGGATGATTTTCAAGACAGTAGTGTATATGTGTAGGTGTTTACACACAGACGTAAATTCCTTAATGATATCCAGCGTTTCAAAACAATATTTTTTTTCTTTTCCTTGCTGGGCTTTTTTCTCTTCTGAATTATTATATATTCAAGAACTCTTCCTTCAGTAAAATTCCTTAAGCTCAATGTAATCGGTATGCAATCAGTCTTCCAATGTCGTGTCTTACTTCCAGCAAATTGGTAGCCTTTATCAGAGCTGCAGGGGGAGCATATAGAACTTGATAATTATGAAGTGATCCATTCCTGTGTTCCACTCCCAGCTTTTGGTAGTCAGACCTTTAAGGTCATCTCGAGCATGAGGTTGGCTAATGGCCATGCAGGGACCTGTGTTTTGGCCATCAGAGCATTGCAAGATAGTGAGTTCCACAAATTAGTTGTGTGAAAAAGTACTGTCTGTTTTGTATTAAATCTGCTGCCTATTAACTTCATTGGCTGACTCCTGATTCCGCTTTACTTTTTCTGTACGATTCATGAAATTTCACATCTCAAACCCCTCCCCCACTCTTAATTGTCTCTTTTCTGAGCTGAACATCCCTAACAATTTTAGTTTCTTCTTGTATATATGGAAGCCATTCTGTACCCTTGGTGGGTTTGGTTGCCCTTCTCTTGACCTTTTCCATTTCCACTATGTCCTTTTTGAGAAGGCTGACTTGAACTGGACATAATATTCGAGGTGCAGCCACACAATCAATTTGTATAGTGGTTTTATGGTATTTTCTGCTTATTTCTGTGACTCTCTTAATAGTTACAAACATAGCCTTTGAGCCTGTTAGCCTTTTTGATCACTGCTATGCATGATGGAGAAGTTTTCAGCGAACTATCCATGGTGATTCCCCAAAATCTTTCTTGAGTGGTAAAAGCTAATTTAGAAAGGCCAGCCCCTGGCATTTCGATTAGGGATGTTAACTAGCGATTAATTTACTAGTCAAGTAGTCAATGGAATTTCCATTGACTACTCGACTAGTCTATAAGCATTTCCACGTTCTGCCTTTGAAATGTACAAGAGTCCTGCTGACTCCAGGCTCCACGGAGGCACTTCCTCTTTGAAATGCACAAGAGCCCCTGCTGGGGACTCTTGTATATTTCAAAGCTGGCACACCACAGGGAGCCCAGAATCAGCTGAGGAGCTCCCAGGTCCCGGGCTCCACCTGGAATTTCAAAGCGGCAGTGCTGCACTGAGCCCAGGTCCAGCTGGGGACTCCCCAGCTTATCCCGGGCTCCATGTGGTGCTGCTGTTTTTAAGTATGCCCTGTTCTCTCTCTTTCCTCCCCTCCCCCCTTGCTGCCTCTGTCTGATAGAGGCAGCAAGGTGGAGGGGAGCGACTAGTCAACTATCCTGTTGACTATCCGATAAGCATTTGTTTATCAAATAGTCGACTAGTCCTTACATCCCTGATTCCAATATTAGTATTCCCCTGAGCAACATCTAGGAATTACACTTAATCATGCAGTGACTTTTCCAGTTTGTATTCTTGTAGAATTGTGTGAGATCTTCAGACAAGTGTAAATGGGTGAACTATGCCAGGAACCCATGAATTCAGATGGAAGAATTCTGTATTGATTCACAGAGTCCCCCTGCCGCACCATGAACAAAACCATTCATCTTTAATAGAAAGCTTCCAGTTCCTGTAGCCATTTATTCTCCTTCCTTAGAACTGAGAAGCAGCTGATGAAGTTTGCTTTCCCACAGAGGTCAGCTTCACTTGGTCCCTGCCACAACACATCTTCCTAAGGCTGTGGTGTCCTAAACGCTTTCCACTAGCCACATGTGGCTATTTGACTGGTTGAGTGTGGCTAGTTCACTGTAGTGGCTACTGCTTCAGAACTGGATGGACACCATAGTCCTAAGGGCTAGAACTACAACGAGCAGTTTATTTTCAGCTAGGAGTAGTTCTAGAAGACTCTCTACCATATTTTTTTCTTCTTGGAGCAGCTCATGAACTTGTTAAGTAGTTAGCTTCAATTACCACTTCATATAATTCCCTCCCTCCTGTTTCCTCAGTGGGAGATGTATACATGATTTAATCAGCCTCACAAGTTTATGCGGTAGTAGTATCCTAAGTTACTGCCGTGTGGTGCTGATACCAATTGTGTGATCTTGAAACAGCCACTAAAACTCAAATCCTTAGCCTGCCTATAGGAAAGCAAATCCATCTGAAAATCACTTACTGGCTCTATTGTCAAGTAAAACATTTGTAAATCAGTAACCAGCATTGGTTAACTAATGGGCAATCCTTGGTGTGGTTCTGCCAGCCTCGTAAAATATACACATGCAAGGTGGCCTTATGGAACAACAGAAATGTTTTTCATGATGTCAAACTATATTTCTTAATCTGAATAGGCAGGTCGCTTGTGCCTGGGAAGTGTTTGTATTCTGTGTGTTCAGTAACTCGTGCTACTAAAGTTGTGCCTGGGGACAAGAGACCTGCCCTGGTATGGCTTATTTTACTTTAATCATACAGCTGCTAGTCTAAATACATAGTGCTTTTTAAAGCCAGTTGTGTCATATTTTCCTTCACACTGTGATATTGATTTCAGGAGAAGGATGTATCACTGTGTACAATGCAGGCAGATTATTTTTAACTGATCAGTAACCCAATTTAAAACTTTTCATGTGACACTGGAGATGCTCATGGAATCTGTGCTTAAATATAGAGCAATAGTCATGTAGATACTTGTGCATGTTTTGAGGTATGGATGAGTATAGCCTCTGGAGAGAAACTTGGTAGTTTCCTCTACCTTCATGACAAAAGTTCTTCTTGATAAACTGTCAAGAGTATCTCTTCCAGACTCTACTGGTTAGGCCTCATTTGGAGTATTGTGTGCAGTTCTGAGCACCACATTTCAAGGGGGGAGGGATAGCTCAGTGGTTTGAGCATTGGCCTGCTAAACCCAGGGTTGTGAGTTCAGTCCTTTGGGGGCGAGACATTTAGGGATCTGGGGCAAATCTGTCAGGGATGTTACTTGGTCCTGCTGTGAGGGCAGGGGACTGGACTCGACTTCTCAAGGTCCCTTCCAGTTCTATGAGAGAGGTATATCTCCATATATTATGTTAACAAGAAAGATGTGGAGAAACTGGAGACGGTCCAGAAAAGAGCAACAGAAATGATTAAGGGTCTAGAAAACATGAGCCATGAACAATGTTCCTTCTATTTTCTATCCATGAGCAGAATAAATTTTATGTGCACCAAGGCATGTGCACTACCAATAGAAATACATGCAGCTGGCTGTGGGTGCTATGCTGATCAGCTGGGCAGCATTTAAATCTTTCCTGGGTGGCTGCCCACATTCTGAGCTTACAGGGAACACTGCCTATGAGGGGAGATTGAAAGAATTGGATTTGTTCAATCTTACAAAAGAGCAGACTGAGAGGGGACATGATGGCAGCTTTCAAGTAACTAAAAGGGTCTTACAAGGAGGTGGGAGGAAAAATTGTTCTCCTTGACCTTTGATGATAGGGGCTTAAATTGTAGCAAGGGAAGTTTTGGTTGGACACGAGGAAAAACTTCCTACCTGTCAGGGTGGTAAAGCACTGCAATAAATTGCCTAGGGAAGTTGTGGAATCGCCGTCATTGGAGATTTTTAAGCAAGTTAGATAAACACCTGGCAAGGGTGGGTTCGAACAGGGGTGGGGAATCTCTTTTATATTAGGGACCATTGAGCCACAGAATAATCAGTCTGGGGCCACACAAAAGTGAGAATAAAAAACAAAACAAAATCCTCACTGGTGTTGGTCCTGAATGAGAAGCAGAAAAAGCACTCCCCTCCTTTCCCTTGCACACCAGACCCAGAGCCATGGGAGGCCCAGGCTAGTTGATTGTGTGGCCCTCCGAGGTTGTAGTGGGGCTAGAAATGAGGGGTTCAATGTGTGGAGGAGGCTTGTGGTGAGTGAGAGGGATGGTGCAGGAGCAGGCTAAAAGATGTGGGGTCTGGGTGGTAGAAGGGTATAGGAGAGGGATGGGTGGGAGTTAGGGTGTGCGAGTGGGCTCGGGGTAGGCGTGCTGGGTAGGAAGGGGGTTCAGGAATGGGCTTGGGGGTGGGAGGAATTGTGCAGAAGCAGGCTGGGGGTGGGGAGCTAGGAAGGAGGTAGGGTGCAGAAGTGGCTAAGGGGGGATGCCGGATTAGGATGGGGGTGCAGGATTTGGGTGATGGGAGAGGGGCTTGCCTGGGCAGCTCTCCAGAGACACGTGGCTCAGTGTCCCCCACTACCCTTCGCCACCACCTTGTGCTGCTTCTATTGGCCATGATTACGGCCAATCAGAGCAGCAGGGGAAAAGCCGCCAGGCAGCACTTTCCTGTGCTGCTGGTTCCCTGGTGGGGGGGCAGGAAGAGAGCAGCAGCGTGCATAAATCCAGGCCTGAAGCTCCACTCTCTCGCAGCAGGGATCTGGCACTCCAGCCACATGTGGGGACCACGGGGCTGGAGCACCAGCATGGGCTCTCCAAGCCTTGGGGGCTGGATCCAGCCAAGCTGTGGGCTATAGGTTCCCCACTCCTGGTTTAGAAGGTGGTTCTTGGTCCTGCCAGGAGTGCAGAGGACTGGACTTGGTGAGCTCTTGAGGTTCCTTCCAGTTCTATGATTCTAAGATCAAGTGTTTGTAATTGACACACACTTAGCATTAGCTAGCACCTTCAGATGGAACTCACTGGAGATACTGGATTACATCTCACCCCTCCAGGTCAGGGCTGATTCACATGGTGGAAAGGTTGGCATTATTGTATGCCGTTATTGGCATTGTATCTGTTTTGTAGATGTATAAAAGGCTTCAAGCTCTAAATCTGTCAGTCCAATACCTTTGTATCAGTGCACAATTCATTACAAAGGAAGAGATAAAATCTTAATTTTAAAAGAATGTTTTCTGAGGGTTGTCTAGACCAGAAACCTAAATTGTTTCCTCAAAGTCTTTAATTTCTGGAACCAGCCTGAGAGATGCATCCAGACTCATACCTACTGGTAGTCTAGTCTTGGAAAGATTTCAAGCATTGCTTAAATGAATTTATGCCTGTTCCACGCTGTTGGGAAAATTCACAGTAGTTTGAACTCTTCTTGTAAAACCTGTTTCCTCTAACATTATCTTTTTGGCAAGATAGTTGGAACAACGGTTGTAAGCATCCCTTTGCTACCACAACTATATCTTACTTTTCAAAGAAAAATGCCAACAAAGATATTAATGCTACGCCTACACTGCAAGGTTTTTGTGGCATAATGGCCATTTTTGCGCAAAAACCTGAGGAGCGTCCACATCTCAAATGCGCTTTTTCGCAAGTAAATCGGCAGTGAAATGGCAGAACAGAGGGCTCTTTCCAGTGTAGGTAAACCTTCTTTTACAAGGCATAGCTCCTTTTTGTGCTACAGCTGTTGCGCAAAAAAGCAAGTGTGGACGCGCCGCAGGGGTTTCTTATGCAAATAGAGCCTATCTGAAAAAGCACAGGTGCTCTGATGGCCATTCTGTGAATGGCAGTCAGAGCTTTCTTGCGCAAGAGTGTCCGTGCAGTGTGGAGACACTCTTGCGCAAGAAAGTGCATCGCAAAAGCAATGTGCTTTGAGGTGTGGTCGCGCTTTTGCACAAGAATTTTTTGTGCAAGAACTCTTCCAGAAAAGACTTCTTGTGCAAAAACCCTGCAGTGTAGATGTAGCCTAAGGGTATGTCTACACAGCGTAGCTATTTCAGGATACCTCCGGTATCCCAAAATAGCCACCCCGTGTCTTAACAAGCTGCCCATTATTTTGAAATATTTTTTGAAATAATGCACGCACTGTTTAAGTATCCCTGCCACCTTTATTCCACAGGGTTAAGCGATGTCTGGAAATAGTGTGGTGTTTCGAAATAACACTGTGTAGACATGCGAAATTTCAAAATAAGTAATTTTGAAATAGAATAGAAATAAGAAATAAGTGTAGCTGCCAGTTGTATCTCATTTTGTTATCTTGAGCGCAGACCTAAAATATCTGAGTTCTTTTGGAGTTACCTTGTGGATAAGTGCTTTTGTTACCCTGCCCCATTTCTATTAGTTCAGCATTTCTCAACTTCTTCAACCCATGGACTTTCAAAAATAACTTGTTGATTTCTTTCTAAAACTTTCTCGGGTTTTGTATCTTCTCTCTCTCTCTCCATTCTAAGGCCTTCTTTCATGATGCATTTATTCCCTCTATTTATGCCTGTACTGTGCCATTTCTTATCTCTGTGAGTTAAGCGAGAGTCACCTCAGAGAATGCTCTTAATTGTTCACTGTTGATCTCTTCAGCATCCCCTGCTGGTTAGAAATTCAAATTTAGGGAAATTTATTGTAAGAGCTTTTTTCGCATGAAGTTATTCAGGAATACTTCCATGTTTGGACACTTTCTTATTCTGAGAGTATTTTTGTCTGGTTTAGTTTTCGATTATGTACACTAGATTAAACTAAACAGGAATAAATGTACTCATGTGGAATTATTGTAGAAGAGGAAGTTACTTTGGTGCAGTAATGACAGTTCTTTGAGGTGTGTCTCCCCCATGAATGCACCCATGGGGACACTACTCGAAGAAGAATAGTTGTTGTTCTTTAGAATCACTTCAGTTTAACTCAAATTAAGATAGATAGACAAGCCCTTAGCAATAATTATTTGCTGTGTTAACACATATGCATTTAACATTTGAATTAAATTATATCATTCTTAATGTTTGTACAGAAGGCCTCTGTATCTTGGAGCACCAGATTTTTACTGTAGTCCAAATAAATGTAAATGTGGAACTTTTTGTAAACATGTTTTGGTAATGATGGCTACATGGCTCCTTAAACTGAGCCAGCTGTATAAAGAGAAATATACTACTGCTTCACTTCAGTCACTCAGACTTGCATTGTTTTGGCTGTCATTACTAACAAATGTGACTAGAGTTTAATTTTTATTATTAAAAACTTGAAGTATGGACTCCTTGCCACACCAAAACAAATGCACTCACCAGGAATAATGTATCTGCTCTAAGTGTTCTGTTCATTTAAACCACACTAACCAGCCACTTGCAATGAAAACTGTTCCAAAAGAGGTGATGATACCTGTGATAGGTTGAATGATTGTCACCCCCCTCTCCCCCTGGGTGTACTGATCATGCTGCCGATTCCTGCCTACTTGCTCTCTGAAGCTCCCTACCACTCTGTCATGCTGGGCCACAAACTCTGGTCTCCCCCAGCAAAGGTACAGAGTTGGGGTAACCACCCCTTTGCAGAACAACAGAGATGCTGAACCCGTTCAGCTCTGGAAGGGCTCAGCTATAAGGGCTGAGCACCCAGGAAACCAACCCTCAAAAGGGACCAAACCCCCCATAAATCCATCTTACTCTGTGTAAAAGTTTTTACACGGAGATAGCTCATAAGATTTGGTCTGCCCTCTTTATCAGTGAAAGATACGCACAGTGATTCCCCGCTCCCCCCCAGTAACAATTACTTACACTGGGCTTGATAATAAGCAAAATGTGTTTTTTATTAAGTATAAAATGTAGGATTTAAATGGTTGCAAATGATAACAGTCAAATCAAAGTAAGCTACCAAATTAAAACAAAAACTAGTTTAAATCCACTAAAACTTATTACATTCAAATTCTTATCTTAAACAACTGGTCTTATCACAGCTAAAAGCTTCAAGTCAGACTTGATTGTTAGCCTGAATATCTAGCTTTTTCAGAATTCTTTGTTGTCCCGTATCTGTTTAGAGTGGGCCAGGCAGTTTCAAAGGCCAGCTGAAAACAAGGCTTCCCACTGATTAAATAGACTTTCCCTGAGGGTGTGAACCCTTTGTTTGACACATCCCCCTCCTCCTCGGTCCCCGTTCCCATGGAAAAATACCTGGTTCAAGATGGATTCCAGTACTTGGTGGCATGGTCATCTGTCTTTCTAGGAATATTGAGTCATTAAGTACCTGTAGCACCCCTCCTTATCCACTTAGAACTCTAAACAGATTCACGCTTCATATTTCTAACTCTGCACACAAGAATGATATGTGCACAAAAACAGGATATACCAATTCAGCAGATTATATCTTTAAAATTGATATGTTACATGAACGGTTTTGCATAAAGTATCTTCAAAACCTGCATACTTGTATCCATAAGCCAATTTTCATAAAGCATGGGGGGCAGTCACAGTAAGTAAATTATTTTAACTTCCAAAAGAGCTGGATGTGTCTGAATTTATCACGTGAAGTTATTTTGCTGCTCCAGGCTAGAATTTACAAACACAAGACATGAAAATTGAGGCTCTAATAAATGTTTCTTAGATGGTTAACTGCTAAGACTCTATTCTGTGGGTACTTTTCTTTCATGAAAAGCTTTTTATTAATTCAGCCCTTGAGCTCTACCAGTGATACCAGCTTTGATTATTCTTTCATCGTGTTCCCCAGCAAACCTCTTCATGATGTCTTTCCAAGCCACGCCTATTCCTAGAATCCCCTCCCTGCTCTGCTCTCTTATGCCCCCACGCTTTTATTTAAACGATACTTTAAAACTCAAGTGTTCGCTGATGTCTGAGATTGGATTCAGCGACACTGACTCCTATATGTGTCCTCTCTCCTATTTAAATGTACAGAACTACTCAGGCATGTACATGCCTGAAGCTAGTAACCAGTTTATCATGTAACTGTAACCTTCGCTGTCCCTTGCCCCATTCTTGACTTGCTGTTTATCTTTGCACATTGTCACATTTTTAGACGCAGACTGCAAGTTCCCTGAGGTAGAGACTTTTATGTCTCTGCTGTGTCTAGTACAACTTTGGATGCTATCAAATAATAAACAAAATGTGAGCTGTAGTCCAAGGAATAGCTCCTTGAAGACAGTCATGGCCACTGCACTGAATACTGTGCAGAGCAAAAGTACAAGGGAGTGCAAACAAGGGAATGCAAGAATGATTCAAGGTCTAGAGAATATGACCTGTGAGGGAAGACTGAAAGAACTGGGCTTGTTTAGTTTAGAAAAGAGAAGACTGAGAGGGGACATGATAGCGGTTTTCAAGTACCTAAAAGAGTGTTACAAGGGGGAGGGAGAAAAATTGTGCTCCTTGGCCTCTGATGATAGGACAAGAAGCAATGGGCTGAAACTGCAGCAAGGGAGGTTTAGGTTGGACATTAGGAAAAACTTCCTACCTGTCAGGGTGGTTAAACACTGGAATAAATTGCCTGGAGAGGTTGTGGAATCTCTATCCCTGGAGATATTTAAGAACAGGTTAAACAGACATCTATCAGGGATGATCTAGACGGTGCTTGGTCCTGCCGTGAGGGCAGGAGACTGGACTCGATGACCTTTCAAGGTCTTTTCCAGTCCTAATGCTCTATGATTCTATGAAACCTGTCAGACTATGAATAATCTCTTATGGGTATCTTTTATCTTGTGAAAGCGACAAGGAGTCCTTTGGCACCTTATAGACTAACAGATGTATTGGAGCATACGCTTTTGTGGGCAAAGACCCACTTCGTCAGATGCATGTAGTGGAAATTTCCAGAGGCAGGTATAAATATGCAGGCCAGAATAAGGCTAGAGATGATAAGGTTAATTCAGTCAGGGAGGGTGAGGCCCACTTCTAGAAGCTGATGTGGAGGTGTGAAAACCAAGAGAGAAGAAACTACTTTTGTAGTTGGCTATCCATTCACAGTCTTCGTTTAATCCTAAAATGATGGTGTCAGATTTGCAGATGAATTTTATCTTGTGATTTCCCTTCTGCATCCAGATTTCTTGCCCTAGTTGTGTCCACTGAATCTGAGGATTGATCAAACTGGTTATGTTAGCATGGGTCAGTAGGCACAGATGCGTGCCCCTGCAGTTCAGCAAGAATGTCTGTGAACGTCCCATGGCATTTACATACCATTATGATTTGAAACTGCCATTGGTTTCTTTACCTTGCATTCAGTTTTGAACCTATAATAATTTCATTGCAAAGGACTTGTTCCCAGTAAAAATGTGTAAACCCTCTGTAAATGTTTTATTTGTTTCTCAGATTCAGGCAGCAGCTTTAGATCCAGGTTTTTCTTTGTCATTAGACTATTGATCCCTTTCAACTGCACTCCATTAAACTGCACATGTGTGTGTTCGGTCCGGTGTTTAATACCTTTTCTGTTGAGACATACATTCGAATTTGACCCAACACACAATACAGCCACTAGAGCAGTAGTTCCCAACCCTTTTATACCATCGACCAGCAAACCCATTGACAAACGTTTGGTGGACCAACATAATTTGATTTGCATATTAATCATGCAAATGATAAATACGCAAATATTCAAATACAGTGATACCGGCCTGCCGAAATATGTACCCCAGGCTGGCCTGGCCTTAGGGAAAATGGTGCCCTGAGCGAACTTGTATGTTGGCGCACCAACCCCCGACCCCCAAACCCTAGGCATGGTACCCTCCCAATTTGCCTCGGCTGCCATGGGCTACCCCACCTCTGAACCCCAATCCTGTGTCTCCTTTGCCATTAACTCCTGCCGCTCCTGCACCCTATCTCCTACACTGTGCCCCTAACCCCAACATTTTATGACCTACACCCCAACCTCTACACTTCCCTCCCACCTGCACCCCCAGCTCCAGCACTGTGTTGCCAGTGTGCCTGCCACATGGCCCTCCTGCCCAGGATAACCCAACACCTTATGCCAGCGGTTCTCAAACTTTTTGGCCCATGACCCACCTGGCTCAATGCAAACCTTTCCGTGGACCACCAATGGCTAATGGAAACTCACTGTTAATTACATAATTATGCCCGAGCCATTTTGCTAGAGCTGCAGCTAGGCAGAACAGTGTAATTTAACCATTAAGAAAGGAAATATCAATTTAAATGATTAAAGAGACTAAGCCCTTTAGCTTCCTCATGTTACTTTATTTAAAATGAAGTTTGATAAATTAAAATATTAACTTATGACCAACACAAGATTTCAATGCTTTCCTTCGTTATGGCAGGAGTGGGGAACTGTTTTTGGGTCGGGGGCCACTGACCCACAGAAAAATCAGGTGTGGACCACACAAGTGTGAAGCAAAAAACAACCAAAAAAACCCCTTCAAACCCCTCCCCCCCAACCCTCACTGTGGCCCTCAACTTCACTCCTCTGGTGCTCCAGCTTCACCCGGGGGAGGTGGGGAAGGCAGGGAGGACTGAAGTTCAGGGTTTCCCATAGTCCAGATTTACTCTTCTGGAGTTCTAGGGTTAGTGGCTCTGGGATTGGGACAAAAATTGGGGGGGAGGGTGCAGGGTGAGAGACAGGGCTTCCAGCGAGAGGAATGGGGGTGCAGGATCTGGGTGGGAAATGGGGTGCACAAAGGGGAGAAGCTGTGAGGTCTGGATGGAAGGAAGGGTGCAGGAGCAAGCTGGGAGGTGCGGGGTCTTGGTGGGGTGATGGTGTGTGAACGGGCTGGGAGCGTGGGGGTCTGTACACGAGGGGGGTCGTGAACTTACTTGTCCTCATGGCCCGCACTGGTCCCAGGCACCACCTCCGCTGCTCCCATTGGCTGGATTCTGCTCGTGTGCCAGCTTCTTGCTTGGGGGGGGAGGGAGGAGAAGCCTTGCTCCACGATCTGGCTCTCAGGGAAGAAGCACTGCCCACGTGCTGCTGTTCCCCCAGCCGGGAGAGGTAGCGCTTCTTCCCCACGATCCAGATTGCAGAGTGAGCCTTGGGGCTTTCTCATCCTCTCACCCAGCAGGAAGCCGCCGTGGCCCGGCAGCCAGCGGTTTGCGAACTGGCACCAGTCCATGGACCGGCGGCTGGCAACCGCTGCACTAGAGGATATATATGAAGACCATGTGATATCCCTTTCTGTTCAGAAGGGGCCTGCATCTAGATTAATAGAGTGGTTTGTAAGTTACGACTGTGCTTCAGGGCTGTTCCTGTGGGGTACACTTTGACCAATAAGGCATTGTTATTGCATGCGTGTCCTGTATCTCTGGGTGCTTCTGTGTGGGGCAGCTTTTGCTCAGACCCGTAATATCAGTGGCGTGGTCACTGCATAGAGGCCTCACTCTGTCTTCCACCATCCTGATTACTCCCAAGTTTCCCCCAAACCATTTTCCCTGCAGCATCTCATCCCTTTTATTGGGGACTCTCAGAAATGTGCTGCCAGACAGACTGGTTACAAATCAGCCTGTTAGGTTTGCAGGAGACTAATGCATACTGCAGTATAACAGCACTGAGATGGTCTGTAGAAAATGTAAAATGCATTTCTTAACAAAGAGCATAGATTGAAATAATTTCACACCACGAAAGAGATGTGAAAGGGTTACAGATGAAACAAAAATCACATGCTTTCCAGTATCTAAACCTCAATTCTAGCAGGAGATAGCTTTGCCTAACAGTATCTTCCTCACCCAACTTGTTAGCATTTTCCAGCCTAGCTCACTGCTTCAGCCAGGACCCAATCCACACAGAATCAAAGAGCTGGTTCCTTTGTTCCCTCAGGAGAGACATGCCCCGAAGTCTTTCAGCAGGTCTTTTTATCCTCAGTTTCTTTGTTTTCAAAGTCAGGAAACCCTGGCTCAACTTTCTGTGTCTACCAAGGTGGGAACGCCATGTTAATTTTTGAAGTCTACTGCAGCGTTCCCTGTAAGCTGGGTGTTTGTGCAGTCACTCAGGAGAGATTCAAATGATGCCCAGGTGATAAGCAGACGACCACTCAGCTAGGTGGTTTTTTTTGTTTGTTTGTTTGTTTGTTTCTAATGGTGGTGCATGTTTGCGCATATCTCAGTGCACATAAAAAAAGTATTCCACACATGGATGGGAAAGGTTAGAGTGAACATTGGTCTCCTGGGATTTTGTAATGCAAATGATCTTTCTGTGATCTCTGATGCCATTGTTCTTGGCTCCACCTGACTTGATTTGTGCTGGAGCTGAAAAGGTATTGGCCATTTTCCCCGTGGGGGCGGAAGAAAAGTTGTTTCCTTGATCTGTTTATAGCCTCCAAACCATAGTATCAGTGTGTCCATAATTTCACACCGTGTTGTTACAGATATTTCAAAGTGATATCAATTACCAGTGTGCTGATAGTTTCGAATGATATGTTACAAGATACCTTTTATATCAGGAGTGGGGAACCTGTGGCCTACAGGCTAGACTTAGGCAGCTGATTCATTTCATCTGGCTCATGGCCAGTCTCCACACCATGGGCTGCAAACTCCGAAACGTGGTGCCGCCAGGGCTGGAGCTGCGAGGTTGTGAGATTGTCGGATGTCCCTGTGGGCACTAGTCAGAGGGGTGATGAAGGAAACTGTGTGCTGACCTTGCCCCTAGCTCCAGCCCTGCATCTCCCATTGGCCAGAAACTGAGCCAGTGGGAGCAGTAGGAGTAGAGCCTGAGGGTGTGGGCACTGTATGCCATGCAGAGACATCAGTTCCCCATCAAGGGGCGGGGCATGGCATTCGGGGGAGCAACTCGGAAGCAGGGCAGGCAGGGAGCATGCTGTAGCCCTACTGCGTCACTGACTGGGAGCTGCCTGAGGTAAGTCCTGCCTGGCTGAAGCCTACACCCTGAACCCTCTCCCCACAGGACCTCTGCCCCAGATCAGAACCTTCTCCCGCACCCTAACTCCCTCCTGGAGCCCAGCTCGCAAGCTGAACCACCTCCTGTAGCCCACACTCCTGCCCCACCTCTGCTCCCAAATTGCAAACCCTTTGGCCCTGACCTGGAGCCTCTTTGTGCACCCCGAGTCTCAGCTCAGACCACTAGCTGGAGCATTCCTGCACCCCAGCTTTCTGCCCCCACCCCAGAGTCTAAGGAAGCCCAGAGCCACTGTCCCTGTCCCCCCTTTCATCCCATGGGGTGCTGTGTGAATGTGTTCCATACTGGGGGGCCCCTTGCTATCTGGCATTGTGGGGCTCTTGGGGCCACTGGGACTAAACTACTAGGGGTCACTGCAGATCCGTATAGATCTTCACTGGCAAAGCTGTAGGTGGCTTGCTTACATATGAATAATGCAGTGATTCCCAAACTATGGGGCATGCTTTCAGGGAGCAGAGAGGCCTGGTCCATGGGGGCGGAGAGGGAGTGCCATCCACTCCCATTTTCTCCCCAGCTCTGCCCTGGCTCTAGCCACTGCTGCAGCTCTACGCCCAGCCCCAGCTCCACAACGCAGTCCCTGGGTGGTGGGCGGACAGGTTTCATTATGGGCAAGGTGGTAACTACTCACCTTTGCCCCGATGTGCTCAGCAAGACTAGCCAGCCCAGTAGAGGTGCTGAAATCCTCCACAGACCCATTCCTTCCTCTACTCCCTCCCTGAGATGAGGCTGGAAGCAGAGCCCTGAGCACAGGGCAGCCAGCCATCGGAGCTTCTGGCACCCCGGAGTGGTGGCTGGAAGCCCGTGGATGCCACAGCACCCCCTGTATCCCTAGTTTCCAGGCCTATGAGTCAGCCTGTGGTAGATTCCACGTTTACATAAAGATATTCAATGACACAGCAGTTTTCATAGTGAACACTTTATATTATCAACCAAAATGCATAAGCTTTCAAACAACCATCAAATCTTCACATTATGTAACTAGCAGATTTGACTCTAGTTGTCTACATGCCTGTCTATTAAAGAGATGAGTGCTTGCCATCCTGTGCCTGAGCAAGTTACCTATTCTTTGCTGTGACCCTTGGGAAGTGTGTAGCCCCAGATAAGGAGCTACTTAACTAGGCTAAGTCTCTCAGATATTGCTATTGCACTCAAACCCTAAGCATTTTGGGCAGTGTCCCTAGTGTCGTTGCTTTTGCGAAGAGATGAGGACACTTGAATTCGTTACCCATGTTAAAAAATGCAAGGTGGGGTGAGATAATGTCTTTTATTGGGTCAGCTCTTCAGAAGAAGAGCTCTGTGTAAGCCCAAAAGCTTGTGTCTCACTCGCAGAAGTTGGTCAATTAAAAAAACAACAAACAAACAAAAAAAACCTCCCTCACCCTGTCTCTTCAATACCCTGGGACCAACACAAGAACAGCAGTTCTGCATGTAACGTGGTAAAGAGGACAGGAATAGTTAGCGCTCTTGATGAAGCAACCAGCTTCTCTTCGGATAAATGTTAAGCTATATGTGATCAGTCTCTTAAGAAGAGCCGTGTAGTCTGGCTAGATCTCATCTCCGTTCTTTTTGAGTTACTGATCTGATGGAGATGAAGTGCTTTGAAGAAAGGGGTGCCTTAGTTTTTTTGGCATGGCTTTGTGGACAGTGATCTAGGGACAGAGCAAAGGTTCCTTGGATGACAAGTTCTAAAAGATGAGTATCAAGAAGTTGATCACTATTTTATCTGCACTGACACACCCGTATTGAGTCATCTGTTGTATCCCCTTCTCTCTCTCACTGCTTACCACAAGTGTCTCGTGCACACTCTGCAAATCATCTGGTGCTCTCTGTTGGAAAATGCTTCCTTAAGAAATAGATCAACAACTGTAGTTCTGGTTTAACCTTGCTTTGTTTTTTGGTGTGTTTTTTGCCCATTTTCTTGGGCTTTGAAAAGGTGGAGCTCCAAGCTACATGAGGCTTGAGCTTGCCTCCTCCCTAGAGTAACTGTTCCTGCTTCTTCCTTCCCTGTGTCTGTTCAGATTGACACCATGGGAAGTTAAGATCTCTGCAGCTTAACAGTTGAGGAAATTGCTTCTAATAATTAAATTCCCCAATGGTCTCCCCTAATCTATCCAAAAGCCCCATGTCTCCTCAGTACCATACAATGTGAAGATTCTAGGGTAAGTCAATTTGGCATTGCTAGAAGTAATTACCAGTGCAAAATAACTTCCCACTTGGAGACTACACAGGCCCAGTAAATCAATGTAACAGGATCACAAAGGGTTCTGAGTAATAGAAGATGAATAGTTTTTGTGTTGTCATTCTGCCTACAATAAAAACGTAAAATTAAAGTAACAAAGGCCTGATAAAGGCCAAGCTATTACTTTACAGCTGCTGCCTTTTCTACCACTCACCCAAATTATTCCCAGGTATTTCAGCTTTTCCTATTGTGCTTTTCTGTTTAGGGCTGGGATGGGAAATGGCACAGCTTCTCTGCCTGGACGCTTCCTTGGTCCCTTTGGTATCTAACTACACACACTTGTGTTAGGCTTTGCTTCCACTGCCAATTGAGTGACACAAGTTTTGTCGTTCACCAGTGCTTAACCCTCAGCCCCCCAAGACAAAAGTTTTGCCTTGGCAAGTGGTTGTGTACGTAGCTGTTGTCAGCAGGAACACTCTCCTGTCCACAGTGCGAACTCCACTCATAAGCGGTGGAAGTATTTTTTCAGCAAAAGTACCGACAAACAGCATTTACACTGCCCAAATTTTAGTGACAAGGCTGTGTCGCTAAAAGCTGTGTCGTGCAGGCAAAGCCTTGAGGGGAGCTTTTCTTGGAACCAGAATTCCGGTCTTGAAGTTTCAGGGAAATGGGAGATAAAGGCTTTAATCATGTAACTTGGTGACAGCATCTAGTCTCCCAACCCTCCTTAAATTTCTCTTTTTGAAGGTTTACTTTTTCTTGATGAAGAAGCAGAGACGTGCCCTGGTTGCTGTGATCACACACTGTGCCAGGGACTGCCATCCAAGGACGGGAACCTTGGCTAATCTTTCCTGCCCTAGTGTCCTATTAATAGCATTAGCAACCCAAAACACCGCTTTCCCTTAAACGGCCACCTTCAGAACGCTCTCGTTTAACGGCTCTAGCTCCCTGAGCTCAGCATCTGGCAGGGTTGAACCACCTTGAGAACCACATACAGCTAATGATTCAAAATCTAATCTCCTAGGTGGCAGTCACAATGCTTTGTCGCACAACTGCTGGGTTGCCGCAGTTCTCGCTGCTCTGAGCATAACACAATGATTCATGCCACAGGGCCTGCTGCAACTCTGAATTTCCTGACTGCACTGGATTTATACTTTGACTCTATTCAGAGTTTTAAAAAATGTAATTAGGCAAATGATTTTGAAGCAGAGCGCTAATTTGAGTGCGCAAAATCCACCAAACTGCTGGGTTGCTCTGTGCAGCCAATAAATATTCTGACAGTTTCCACTAGTGCAGAAATTGAAGAGTCCATTGAATTGGTTTTTCCTTTCCAGTGAAACTCATCTTGTGAGGTTGCTGTTTCACTTGCTGATGTTTTATTTGTCCTTTAAAGGAATGAAATCCCTCATGAAATGTACAGGGTAATAGAGGAAAGGCAGGAATGCTTGTGCTCCATTATTACTGCATATGCCATGATTGGAGCACCGCTACCTGTCTTTATAAGGCTCATTACATTCCTGGATGCTCTTTTACCAGTTGAAGGTATTCATCAAGTGTTTCCCCTGATCTGTTAATCATATTAGTTGTGTGACTTCATCATCAACTGATATGCCAAAAGGGAAATTGACATTAATGCAGAACGGGTGTGACCTCTTACAAATCCATCTTACAAAGCTTGAGAGGAAATGATGCTGAAATAGTGTAGGTCCAAAAGTCAGTGACAAGTCCTGGATCTGTAACATGAGGTAAGGAGAGGCATTTGTATGTAATCTGGTTTCTTTTTTGCATGAAACATTCATACTCTACATGCTCTCAGAGAAGACTGAGAGGGGACACGATAGCAGTTTTCAAGTATCTAAAAGGGGGTCACAAGGAGGAGTGAGAAAAATGGTTCTCCTTGGCCTCTGAGGACAGGCCAAGCAGCAATGGGCTTAAACTGCAGCAAGGGAGATTTAGGTTGGACATTAGGAAAAACTTCCTAACTGTCAGAGTAGTCAAACATTGGAATAAATTGCCCAGGGAGGTTGTGGAATCCCCATCTCTGGGGATATTTAAGAGCAGGTTGGAAAACACCTGTCAGGGCTGGTCTAGATGGTACTGGGGTCCTCCCATGAGGGCAGGGGACTGAACTTGGTGACCTCTCGAGGGCCCTTCCAATTCTAGTGTTCTATGATTCTATGTGATCTCTCTTATTGATTGTTTCAGGGGGTAGCCGAGTTAGTCTGTACAGGAAAAAACAACAAATGGTCTGGTAGCACTTTATAGACTAACAAACATGTAGATGGTATCATGAGCTTTGGTTTGTCATGGCAGTAGTCAAGCTGCTAAATCACTAGCTCCCTGTTACTGTCCTTTCTTATGAAGGCTGAACCTAAATATTAATATGTCTCTGTAAAATGGAGAATATAACCTCCCTTCCTACTGCCTTTCTTCCCCTGATTGTTTTAAAATAAATAAACCAGCACTGTTGCAGAGCTAGTTCTAGGCAACATCTGGAGTCCTCACATTTGAGAGACCCCTTGCCATGCCATACGGCCCAGATGGCATGGAGCTGTTGCTGGTCTTATCAGGAGATGGATGAATGGTGAAAGTGTGGGTCCATGAGGGTTCTTTCAAACCTTTGACACCTTGGCCACGAGATGGTTTTGATGCATCTGCAGACCCTGATCTGCTAGTTTGAATTGTGCTGCCAGATAAGCCTGAACGTGTTGATTTCCAGGACCTGTTGCAAAGTCTGTTTTCTCGAGTCTGTGTGTCTGCTTGGGGATGCATCAGGCTACATATAGGGTGTTTGAATGATTTTGTTAGCATGGGCAAATTATGTGTGTGTGTGTATTATTATGTAATGAAATGCATTTTGAAATAGTGTGTGCACTGCCTTAGAGCATTATCATAGTTGCATCATACAAATCAAAAGTTAATTCAAATTGCAGCCATTAAAACTGCCATCCTAACTTTCTCAACCCTGTGCTTCTCATTAAAGCTTCCAAGGCTGTGTACATTTGATATGTTTAAATGCATTCATTTTGCAGGTGACTAACTCTCCATATTTCTCGTTTTGAATGGCAGCACAGTCTGTGAATGAAAGATAATGGCAGATAATATGTTTGCATTTGTTAATGATTTATGCTGTAGGGAAAACAGCCTCTGATTTCTCAGACAGGATGGAGGCTACATATTTTGAACACTAGAAGGCTGGCTGTGAATGTCTTTGTGGTTCGTCACAAGGACTGGCACTCTGTCATTTACTAGAAGCAAAGGATGACTGACTTGGGTGTGTGAACTTGTGTAAAAGAAAGTATAGATGTTTAGAATCTAAGCATATTTTAAAGAGTAAAATAGTCTTTAAATAGATAACGCTTTTATGCAACTTTTCCTAAATACATCAATAACATTTTTCAAGTATCAGAGGGGTAGCCGTGTTAGTCTGAATCTGGAGAAGCGGCGAGGGGTCCTGTGGCACCTTATAGACTAACCGAAGTGTTTGGACGAAGTGGGTCTTTGCCCACGAAAGCTTATGCTCCAAACACTTCGGTTAGTCTGTAAGGTGCCACAGGACCCCTCGCCGCTTCTCAACATTTTTCAAGTTGATTGCTACATGTTTACAAATATGTGATATTAGCTTAGACACCCACATACTCTATCAGCCAGGTGCCATGTCAATTTTCAGAATGCTAGCAGTTTTTTCTAAACTATTTTTGCCTGTCTATATGTGATTTCAGGCATCTTCTTCACAGGGTAACTGGTGGTATCTATAAAACCATGGGTGTAGAACTGTGTTCCACAGTCCTTTAACATTTTTTTTTAAATTATTTCTAGCCCGCTTGGTTTTAGCGATAGCTTTGAAAATATGAAACGTGTAAAACGATAGTGTTTTATTCCTGAATCTGCAAACAGCCTGAAACAAGTATGAAATGCTCCCCTTTTTGAAACACAAATATGCTTAATTAAATCTGTTTTACATCCAGCTAAAGCACTTAGTTTATAATCTAAAACTTCTTTCTGTGCCTTCTTCATTGCTAGAAACTACAGTTGCCCCCTTGCTTCAGCCAAAACTCCAGCATACCTAGCAACTTCTTGAATGTGGTTTATTGTCAATACTGGCATATCGAAAACTAACCATCATTGTGTAGGAGTGACGCAACATTAATATTTTAAATTCACATAATAATCAGTGTAATCAACTGATAATACTTCTAATCACAGTGACCAATTGTCTTATTGGTGCCTTGTACAACCCCATCGGTCAGGCTCCATCTTGACTCTTGTCTATACGCTTGGATTGTAAGGTCTTTGGGGGCAGGGACTGTCTTTGTTCTATGTAAGTACAGCACCTAGCACAGTGGGCCCTGGTCCATGATTGGGGCTCCACAGCACTAGGATAACAACAACAGTAGTAGTAGTAATAATAAAAATTAAAATAGTCTACTGTAATTAATGTATTATTCAGATTCTCAATGAGATTATTGAAAAATCAACTTTTTAACTTAAACGATTTGAGAATTTCCAGACTGCTGTATAGCAGTGCCCCAGAATTAAAGAAACTTACTGCAGAAATCAGGATAGCTTGATTTGTGGCGAATGCAAGGTCTGACTTAAAACTCTGCAGGGCTCTTCATCTCTTACTAAACATCAGATGCTTCCACTATCTTGAGCTGTAGCACATGAGATCCAGAACTCTAGATTGAATAGATGATTTTAGCTGACTATTTGGGGTAGGAGGGAATGATTTTCAATTTCTGCTATAAAATGTGTTAATGTTTAGATTCTGTTGAGATTTGGAACTTAAACAGTCTCCTGCTTTGAAATCGAATCTCAAGCTAATCAGTTAGAGTAAATAAGACTTGATCATAAAAGGTGATGCACAGTTCTCAGTGTGAGAGTGTGGGTATTACAGAGTGATAGTATTGCATAAATAAACAAAACTTGTAGCTATGATTGTGTAAATAGAACCATCGAAAGCCAGTCCTAATCAGGACTCTTCAAGGTTATTGCGCTCAGGTCATTAAGGTGATTGGAAAATCATATTCACACAGTAAAGCCAACTGACATCACTTTCAGCAATTTCATGCTTGTTCATCAGTGCATGTCAGGGGGACATTTTGACAGCTCTAAGGCTACAATTGCGGCGTCAGCTAGGAGCGACAGATATAGCTGGATAGCATTTGCAAAGGAATGGATAGCCAAGTTGTCCTGTCTGATAGCTGTGACAGGAGCCAAAGGCATCTTGAGCTGAACTAAAGAAAATTATTCCAACAAACATTATAAAAGAAGGAAACTGTACCAGATATGCCAGTGCCCAGTAACAGTAATAGAAAATTATTTTTACCTTTTTTTGACATAGTCTAGTGTAAGGTAAGAGAGAGGCCAGCATGGTCTTCAGATACTATAATATCAGTGGGGCCCAATAACTTTAAAAATAAGTAGTGTAGTGACTTTTTATTTTACAAATAATATAAAGTACTCTCTGAGTAGTAGATATTGACCTAAAGCCTGATAAAAACAAGTATCTGAAAAGTTTCTAGCTTAAGAGGTGTTGCACCGTGTTTAACATCGATACAAATATGTATAGGTAGAACCTCTCTAGTCCAGCACCCTCGGGAGCGGACCAGTTCTGAACCAGAGAATTTTCTGGACGATGGGAGGTCGTTATTGTCTAGCAGCATGACCAACACTTCCACTGTTTACTGGGCTGTTAGAGGACATTTAGGGGTAAATTTGAGCTAAATATCAGCACGGAACAGTGAGAGCCAGGACTGGTGGCTATAAACAAATTTTATGGGATCACAGGGCACATCCATGAAAAATGAACATCCGACTAACTAACTAAAATGATTCTGGATCACAGAAGTTTCTGGACTAGAGAGGTTCAGCTTGTATTAGGAAAAAGCAACGTGAGAAACTAAGAGAGAAAATGCAGCATGGAGAGAGGTCTGTAAAATATCTGTAGAGAGACAAACTAACATTGAAGGTCTGGAAGAGACAAGAAGGAAATAGATTTAAAAACTAAAAGAAGATGTTAAAAATAAAACCAGGAATTAAAGAAAGGTACTTCTTCCTGGTAAGAAGTGTAGGTAAAATTCTAGGCTCAACAAATGTGCCTAGACAGCAGGTTAATTAGTATGTCAGCCTTGTTCAAAAATTTAATGCAATCTCCCAGTACTCAGAAGAAATGACTGCCCATGGGTTAATGCATAGTGATGCATTTCAGTCCCCTTAATGTTAAAACCAAAGGCATTATGATTTTATATACCAATGCCCTTGGCAAATCTTTTTGAGAAGAGGGCAATGGCTGTGAACTTCTAAGCTGCAAATTTGCAGGCTATAAAATTGATAGTTGTGAAGCAAGTGTACTGGACAGAGCTTCAAACTGAATGTGTGGCCACGACCCGAGCGCTGGGAGAGAGATCTCCCAGTGCTCTATGTACGCCAGTGCCACGAGGAGAGTAGCTAGCAGTGCTGGGAGCACGGCTCCTAGTGCTGGTGCCAGGCGCACACTGGTGCTTTACAGTGCTGTAAATTGCACTCGTAACAAAGCCACTTGTACTTGCATACGGCATTCACATGTAATTTTGTGGTTAACCGCTTGACCAGCAGTTTAGGTGTCCATATCCTGAGGAAAGTAGTCTTTCAGTTCCTACCCACGGATAACCTGTTGTCTGCACTCACTAAGCATTTATGGAGCTGGCTCTCACTGAAGTTTTATGAAAGATTTATACAGTTTTGTTCATGAACTTAACTTTGTTCCATGCAAACTGTAGCTTCTTGCTGTTGCTAATTCGTATGGTTTGGCAAAGGAGAACACATCCACCATGCAGCGTACGGGTCTGCCTTGTAGGCTACAAAACTGCAGATTGTGCTTCCCTCTTAATGTCTTGTCTTGTGGGGAGAGAGGACGACTCTGTTTTCTTTTCCTTAGCATAGAAATGGGCATGCGTTATGAAATATTTCTGTTTTACAGGATGGGCTTCAACAGAGAACACTTTGGTGTCAGCCCTTCCTTCATTCCCTAAATGGCACTTTCCTCAGTTTAAAATATTCCTTCTTGGAGAACAGAATACATTGCAGGCAGTAGAGGCAAGATGTCATAGAAATAGTGATGCCTGTGTCTTAAGACACACAGCAATCAAGATGTAGGAGGGCATTTGTTGCAAAGGGGTCGTTAAGCTGCAGTTTCGTTAAATGAGTGATAAGTATTTTTGGTCTGGATTCGTGTATCCTTATTTACTGTTTTACAAGATTTGAGCTGTCACCAATCCTGCACAACAGCTGTGCACGTATTTTAGAGAACTCGCTTTGGCAAGCTAACATCTGGTAAAATAACTATAAGTAAAAAAACAATCTGGTGTCTTCATAGTACTCTCCGTTCCCCTGCTCTCTCTCCCCTCTGCAGACTTTGCAGCAGCAATTCTGGAAAGAGAAACAGATGCAATGATCATCTTATTATGAATGTTAACTCCCCCGCACTTACCACTCCTAGACTTACCACCACCCCTCCGTGAAATAATAAAAAGCTGGACTTTCCTTCTAGTTGTTATACGGTTTGTTTTCTTGATTCTTCTCCATATCACTGAAAAAAATCTTAAAGCTTTATCAAAAACACAGAACAAATGGCTGGTTATTTTTCTCATCATGGGTAAAACTAATAGGTATTGGCTTGTTGTAATGTGCATCAGAATGAGCTAAGTAGACTGATACGGAAAGTCCTTGGCTGACAGGTAGGCGTTGATCCGTTCCTTTTCAGCCTCTGCTCCCCACCCCCATGCAGCCCGGTGTTTATGAATGTGTAAATGATATGTTTGTCTCAGCTCTGTAGATCTGCAGACTTTTGTTTTAAAGTATGCATTCACCTTCATTAATTGTGAGCTGTACTGAATATTTATGCTAAAAGGACGTGAGGGATATTTCAATGAGCAAGTTCTAAAAAAAACAGAAAAAGAGTGGGAATTGAAAAATTACCCAGTACTTGAGGGCCCTGGTTATAGTGTCTTGTAAAGGTGCCAACAGGCAGAATATGATTTAAGATGCACATTTTGCAAATCAGCACCTTCATCATAACACTGTAAGTGGGGAGAGAGAGAGGAGTAAGAAAGAAGCCAGTGCTGAGGCTAATGTCTTCCCTTGCCTTTGCCTAGCAAGGAAGCTCCTAAAGAACATCGTGTGTGGCAGAACAGGGCCCCCCGCCTCATTGTAGTGACTGCTCTTGGCCTCCCACTCAGGAATGTCTCAAAGGGCTGAGGCCAGGTTCTGCAAGGCATTCTTTGTGCTGTTTGGCTTGAAATGCCAAGGGTTAATTGAGAAACATTAAAACCAAGTTATCATGGTTCTCATTAGCCATCTGTTGAATAAAGGTACAAAAACCGTAAAACAAAGTGCTTTACTGGGGGGTGTTCTAGAAACCGTTTAATAGATCAAGATGATTGAATCATCTTTGTATCTTCAGAGCTGTGAAGTGCATAGTCTAAAGTCGCAAGTGTGTTGTGTGTATTAAAGCTTGTTCTGGGTGTGGTTCTTCTCTGCTGTAATAGAGCAGCTTTAGTTCTTGAGGCCATTGTGGTGCTGGATTTCTAGTCCCTTGGGTACTTTTGTTCTGAAGGATGTGGGAGAGACCAAGACTCATGCCTTTCCAAAGGGCAATTAAAAGGCATTTGTTCTTATCACTTTCAGTGTGAGGAGCAAGGCACTTTCCATGTAGAGGATTGCTGGTCATGTTTACTTAGATGTCTGTGATATATAATTTTAATGTAAAATATTGAATAAATTTAATAATAAAGCCCTTAGCATATATGCCTCATTCAGTAGGCCTGAAATGCATGGATTTTGGGGTAACCTGAAGGCTGATGTTCATAGCTAAAAGTTAGGTGGCCATCTTCATCAAACACTGCAGTATAATAGTAGACTAGAACTTTGACGTATCTGTTGGAAAAGTTTGCCTGAGTTAATGGTGAATATAGTTATCTGGTGCTAGCTGAAATTGCAGGCATTAGATTACTCTTTCCTAATTCATCAGATTTATTTAACCTCTTTTAGCATGTCCTGGCCACTAGCTGATCTTTAAACTGACTATAATTTACTTTAAAAGCGGCGAGGAGTCCTATGGCACCTTATAGACTAACCGAAGTGTTGGAGCATAAGCTTTCGTGGGCAAAGATCCACTTCGTCAGATGCATGTCAGATGTATAATTTACTTTAGCATTCTTCTAGCATAGCCTTTCATATGTGCAAAGAAGTAGAGAGCTGATTTTGAGACCCAGTAGCATTTCTAACCTTGTAGAATTGCTTATGTTAATGAGTTGTTGTGATGGAGAAACCTGCATAATTTAAAATGAAGCTATTGCTGAACTTTTGTATAGCTTCATTATATTTAGGCCGAACTATTGCCACAATGCAGCTATTTTTCTGACCTTTATTGCGGGGCATTTTTTTTTTCCTGAAAAAACTTTCATATCTGAGAACACCTTCTTTACAATCTCATCTGTCTACACAGTTACTGTAGTAATATACTTGGCCCCCAGCCTACCCTGCCGTGTGTGCAATCATTAGCTGTTTCCCTCTTCCCTTTATGCAAAATGTCTTTGGCATGTTGCTACAGATTTTTCAGTGTGGAAATGATTGACAATGGCACTTCCAGTGTCTTATATCTGTATGTAGAGAATACACAATGGGAAAGGGATGCCTAAGGATTTTATTATGAGTTTTGAGAGAGTTTTATTCTGAATTTCCTGCATTGTGCACACAGTCCTAAGAGCAATGCAACCTGGTAATTGTAATGGGTGGAGGGAGAGAAGACAGTTTGCTAGTTCCTTTATCAATATCTGCTATGCCTCTGTGCTCAATCTCCTTGCAGTTTCCTACTTTTCCTAACCTTGCGGCAGCAAGAGCCCTCCAGTTAAGTGTTGTATTTGAGAGGAAGAAACTCTCCTCTCTTGGCCAGGCTTTTCCAGGCTATCAGCACACCTTGATCCCAGGATCAGTCCTTCACTCTTCATGCTATATCCACACAGTGCCCAGCAATCTTCTAAGCCATACCAGTTATGGGTTCTTGCTGTGGCCTCGATCCCTCAATCCGTTTGTATTGGCAAAGCATTGTGGGTCTAGCCTGAAGCGGCAGGAGGATTTTAGCGCTCAGGTGAAAAATGACTGAAACCCACCATTTTAGATGTTTGTAGTTTTTTACTGGGGCGATTTGTGTATCTGTCCACTCGTAAAGAGAAGTGTCTTTGTTCCAAGAGTCCAACTGTACAGCACTCAGAAGAGAGGAAAAATAATTTAAAAATATTTAAATAGTTACTTAAAATAATTGTTCTACACAGATGCTTTGGGCCTTTCGGGGCTATAAACAATATCTATCATAGCTGAGGGTAAATGTGTCAGTAGTGCAAGACTGAATATTGTCAATTCTGTCAAGCGTTGTATATAATATATACGGTTTCCTGTATATTGATGGGTATATGCTTCTATGCATCTCCAGTATGCATGCATGCAATTAACACTGTTTAACTTATTTTTGATATCACCAGGCCCGGTACAAGCAGAGCCTCGATCCTACTGTGGATGAAGTTAAGAAACTGTGTACATCACTGCGTCGAAATGCCAAGGAAGAGAGGGTCCTCTTTCACTACAACGGGCATGGGGTTCCCAGGCCAACAGTGAATGGGGAGATCTGGGTCTTCAACAAGGTGCGTCCGCTAGATTCTTACTTAAAAGGAACCACACAGAGTGAAATCTGTTACTGTTTGTAAAGGAGCAAATTAACCTTTAGAAAGTAAAATGACTGTGGAAGTTTGGTCCCAGAACTGACATTTCTCTTAAAGTTCTTTTGTCAGAAAGGCATCTTGTCCCTCCACCTGAGAAGTGCTAACCACTTGTTCTCCCAGAGCCTTTGTTAATGCCATTCTTAAAACAGTCAGAGAGAACACTGCACAGTAATTAAAGGTGCCACCTATACCTATGTCCCTCTACTTTCCTTCTAAGGTTGCACACCTACCTCCTGCCAGATTTGGAGCAGAAGCTGTGTCTAGAGCCCTACAAATCCAAGGATATCCACTTTATAACAAGGAGTATCCGCATTCACAGATCTGTGGTTCATTTTTGCAGATATGATACGCATATAGATTTTTTTTATCTAGAGCGCTACAAATTTGCAGATATCTGCTTTATATTCATGGATAATTGCATTCACGTGTGTGGATATCCGTGGCTCATTTTTGAGGAAGCAGATGCTGATATGGATACCAATTTTGTATCCATGCAGGGTTCTAGATGTATCTCTTCTCTGATGCTTGGCATCTCTGCCTTATGTCACTGGCTTTTTAAGATGGAGTTTTATGCTGAGATTGCCAACTAACCCGGAATAGCTATTGTTCACGCATTGTACTAGCATAATATGAGAATAAAATATTCTTTGTTCCCAGTTTTAAAGTTCAGAGTATTACTATACTAGGGAGTACAGTGTAATTGGCAACTCTTCTATTAAGGCTTTGTCACTTTTACTGAAGACAGTAAGATTGGTGTAACTGAGTATTTGTACAGCTGTCTGTGTTACATATTAACACAGAAACTGCTACTCTGTTACATTGCGGCTTATAATTATGGCTAATTAAATTGAATGTACTTTGCCTCCCTTCTAATTCATGCATTCTGCACCTTTAAAATGTACGTAAATGGAGAACAGTTTTATTCCATTGTATATTTACTCTTCATGGTACAGTTGCAAACTGGACTTATCTAGACTGGGTGGCTTCCGAAAGAAGATATGCAAATTTGGCTCAAATTCGCATATCTTCTTCCGTTTTTTTCCCCCCGGAAGAGGCTTTTCCAATATTTGGCCTGTCTACACGGGATCAAATATCGGACAACCCCCCTCTTTTGAAAGCCCCCTTATTCCTCCTAAAAGGAGCTTTCAGGGGGCTTCTGAAAGAGGGGGTTTTTCTGATATTTAGCCCCGTGTATATGGGCCAAATATCGGAAAAGTCTCTTCTGGGGCAAAAAACTCGGAAGATAAGCAAATTCAAGCCAAATTTGCATATTTTCTTTTGGAAGGTGCGCGTAGTCTAGCTATGCCTTTAGTGTTAGTAGCTGGAAATTGTATCCTGTGGAGGAAGAACTTACTCCCATTTTTATATCACTTGGTTCTGTGTTAGTTTTTGATTTGTACCAAGAGCAATACTGTACTCTTCTCAATCTCTTGGTTTGGTTGCAACCGAAAATGAATCCAGCCCTGAGAGGAGAGAATTGGGGCAGGAGGGGAATATAATTTTTTTCCAATGTATCTAAATTGGAGACTTGATTATCCCACCATTTTAAACAACTCATTTGAAAGCAGAATGTGGTTTAAGAACAAATAGCGGTGACCTTCTTCTTACTTAATGGGCAATGGGTAATAAATAAGACAAATAATGTCAGGCAGAATGTGTTACACATGCAGGAGGATGAAATTATTGCTCAATGAAGTTTACGTGTTATGCCAAAAGCATTTTTAAGAACTGACTGGTATTTACCAATTTGCTTCCTGTCTCAGCTGCTGTAATCTGATAAGGACTTCACTGGTGATTAGGAGAGGACACTTCTGATTTATGGTCCAGTCGAGGGTGAAAAGATTTGATCTGCATAAAGGAGGTTGAAATGCAATAGCCTTTTTGCAATCCATTACCAAACATTGTCTGGCTTTGGAAGGGAAGGCAGCCAAGTGACTCGGCCCACTCCTGTATACAAAGGAAGATTTTGGGAAAATATGATAAATTAGAGAGAGTCAGTAATTTTCACAGAGGATTTGTAAAGATGTGAGTTTTAGGACTGGGTAGTATCTAAAGAAGCTCAACATATAGACACCCCAAGGTTGAAACAGCAGATGGACTGAAACCTACTGTTGATCTTTTAAAATCACATTAACAGGTCAGAAATAGGCATAATATGAAGATCCCTTTGACTGAGAAACTCTTAAAATACATATTATAATAATGCTAATATATCTTCTTAAGCACTGTATGAAAAGTACTCATAAAACTGCTATGTAACTGCAATATACTGAAGTTCAGTTTTCAAAGAGGTGAAATTGGTACTTATGGAATACACCTGAGTATCCAGTGATAGAAGAAAACTATAATTTGGAGACTTTGTCCAACATTTTTGGACCATATTTATTCATTTTTAATTCTTTCCTCTCATTTTCCTCCTGTAAAATAAATGTGCTGACATTGTAAGCACAAAGTACCTTACCAGTAAGTGGCCTGTGAACAGGGCTGCCAGTGTGGAGAAGGGTGGAAGGTTAAAAGTGGTAGTTGCCCTGGGGTCTGGAGGTTTAAAAGGGCCTGGAACTCTGGGCTCTTTAAATCACCATTGGAGACCAATGTGATGCAGTCCAGGCAATGCTGAGGGCTGGTTGCCCAGAGCCCCACCTCTTTAGCACAAGACCCTACCCCTTCCAGAGGGCGGAGCCAAGGCTCTTCTCCTCCCCCCTCCCCCCGCATAAGGTCCGGCAGAGTCTGTTGCCAACCCTGCCTGTAGACAGTCTTGCCAAACATCTCACGTCTTAGAGGATTCTCACTCACCCTGGCTGCCCCTTCATGTTGCTGTGGTTCTAACTGCCACGCAGGACAGCAGGAATGGTGGGAAGCCAGATGGCAGGGGTGGCTTTCAATTCCATGGGCTAGCTTCCTTTGACCTCTCTGTCCCAAGACTCTCCAGTAGGTTCCAGTGAGAACAGAAGCCACAGCTCAGCGAACCAGAGTTAACCTCTACACAAATGCTAGGAGTCTGACTAATAAGATGGGTGAACTAGAGTACCT
>JANRFK010005987.1:24976572-25030563 GCA_030068395.1 Apalone spinifera | reverse complement strand
CCTTTGGTCTGACCCGGTACGGCCATTCTTATGTTCTTATGTTATGTTCTAACCTTTCCATTACCTCCTGACCTGTCGGCTGCAAATGCCCCACGAGAGAGCCTTCTGTTTGCAGTGGAGCCTGACCAGCAGAGAGCTTTTGCAAAGCACACTGCTTCATGGTCATGGAAGGGAGCACAGCCAGATTTTGGCAAATCTTTGGCACAGGGTCAGCAAAACAGGGGCTTTGTGAGAGTACTAGGAACGGCTATGCACATGTAAAGAGCGAAGACGCTAGCAGCTTTACATATTTGCTAGCCTGGTGGCCAGAGCAGGGAACAGATGCAGCGGTTCCCCAGTGAATACCAGAAAACCAGGGACTAGACCCAGCCCTCAGGCAACTTGCCAATGACATGCCCATTTTTTGAGGAGTTGAATTGGGTGCTGGGCATTGTGCCCAGCATGGAGTCAATGGTGATGGTCATGACCCTGGTCAGCTGGTGCCCCGCTGGCCTCAGAATCCATCATGGGGACTGATGGGAGCCAGCAGCAGGCACCGGAGGAGGACAGTGTTGTCATTCTGTTGCTGGAACTCGACCTAAGGCAGCTTTGGAGCAGGAGCAGCACATTCTGGGCCTATCCTTGAAGGAGCCATTTGATGCTCCCCTGAGAAGCCGCCTGAATTGGAGATCACAGAAGCTAATCCTGAGCCTGGTAAGTATCTGGCTCCTTTTCAATGCTTGTTAACACAATAACGGGTGGGGTTGCTACTCTATGAATCCGTGAGAGTTGAGAGGCGCTGTTTTGTTCTGCTAATGGCAGATTGTATGTCCGTGCTTTGCAGTCCCCTTCTCTCTGCCTTGGGGTCGCATGGCGTTCAAAGTGACAGCGGGGAAATGCAAGCAGTAAAGAACACCTTTAAAGTGTATAGTTATTGGAAAGGCACGGATTTTTGCTCGCGCCATTTCTGTTTCTTCAGGGATAATAACCTTCCATTGCCATGCCTGTAAGTGTGGCACTCTGTAACCACTCCCCTGTCTATCAAGCCATCTGGAAACAGGGAATGGGTCTAGGGTAGGTGGAAATGTGCTCCAGTTTACAAAGCCGGTCTGTTTCAGTCTGAGGAAGTCCATGCAGACCACAGGTGACAGAATGGTCCCAAATATGGCTGGAGTTGGAAACTTTGTCCAGAAACGTATGGGGAGTGGGAAGGTTACAGATAGGTAGTCACGTTTCAGGGAAGGATGCATTTTCCAGGGATACCTCAGTAGCTGACCAGCTCATCCTGTTCATCAATATACTGTTCAGTTACTACACATTTGAAAACTTAAGATTGTGTAAACTGCAGACTTCCCATCAGCAGCTTGGAATAACACATCCATGGCCAACTGGGCATGACAAGAAGTGTTCTGTCTCCCAAATCATGGAAGGCCTGAACAGCTGGAAAAAACTTTTGTCGCATGGCCACTGTTGCCTCCCCCCCAAAGCCTAAGTAGTTCTGCCATTTTCTACAATAGTTACAAATCCAAACTGGTTTTCTAAACAATTGTGTCTGGAGGTGTGTCCAGGAGCGTCTGTGGTCTGACACTCCCTCGCTCATTATACTGAAGTTCAGTTTGTGAAAGTGTCATTTTATGTCCTTATAATTACACACGGATTTTTTTCTGTGTCCCGGCACTGAATTATTTGAGACAATATCCCTTTGTGTCTTGCCCTGTTCCAGGCCCCTCAACCTCTACTGACCGCAGCATCTCCACGAGTAGCCCAGGCTGCTGGACCTGTGCAGACGATTCCAAGAGGAAGTGTTTCCTTGATGAACTTGTGGTTGACGTTTCGGAGAGGGCCAACAAGAAGGCCCTGTATCGAAGGCAGCAGAATGTGCAGCTGGAGGACAGCATGGCAAGAGGCAGGATGAAAGACTCACGATGGCTGCAGAGCTTGAGGACAGGGAGGAAGACCAAGCTCAGCGGAAAGAACTGTTTGAGCAGCGTAGGCCACTAATGACTGCAAGAATCCTGCCGCATCACCCGCACCACAACCTGAGTGCACCTACCTTGTGCTGCAGTCTGGAAACAGCTTGGAAGATGCCAACGCTGATGGAATATGCAGACATGTCCCATGAGCATTTGGGCAGCCCCTGCAGCCCTCCATAGTAATGCTTCCCATGTGGGTACCTTCACCCCACCTCCTAGGCAAATGGGGAAAGAAAGAAAAGGGACCGAGTGGCCGGGGACATGGCATAGTAAGGGGTTGTGTCTTCCACATGCTTTCACTGTTTGCATTTGTTTGCACTTGGTTTGGTTTGGGTTTCCTGTAAGATTCTGTTGGTACAGTATGGTAATGAGGGTTGGCTGACTGGGGAGTGTTATACTTCTCTAGTACACGTTTATGAAGCTTTTTATTTCATCAGGAATGGTTGTTGGTATCGTTGCTTTACAGCATACCTTTATTTTCAATACACATTGTGAGCACGTGGTGAGGGAAAATTAAGAATGTGTATAGTGGGCCAGTCTTTGCACACGTAGCTATAGCAATTCATACTTCAGTCACTTCCTTACATCAGTCCATACCATGAAAAAGTCCCCCCCTCCATACGTCATTCATAAGCAGGGCTTGACAATTAATGTAATCTACTCGCCTGTGGTGAGTAGATTACAAGCTGGCACAGCCGCACAGCGCGGCCTGCGCATGCGCAGCGTGCCGAACCGCACGGCTGGTGAGCGGGGCTTGCCGCGGCTTGGCGAGCCCTGTTCATAAGTATATTGCATGGCACTGAACTCCACACTCCTCCTCAAACACTGAACTCGCACGTCATCAATGAGCTCTCCCCAATGTCCTCACAAGCATGTTCCCAAAGTGCTGTTCAAGTCCATAACGTGAGTGTGCAAAGTGTCCCTGACTGTTGCCCAAGTGCAGCTATCTCCAGCAGTGGCAGATGGACTGTCTGGCGGACTGTCCTGATTCAACAGCCCCTTGTTGCTGAGAGTCATTTGGGGGGAAGTGGCTGATTTTCGGCTTAACAGAGATTGTGTAGAGCACAGCAAGCCACAGTGATGTGGTGAGCATTGATGGCTCTGGAATCCAAAGGGGTCTCTGAATAGCACCAGTGGCATTTCTGTCTGCTAAATGCACATTGAACAGCCATCCTGCACGTCCTGAGAGACTAATTCAACCATCTTTTACAAGGTGTCTGAAATCAGGGTACAGTTTCTTAAGCCAAGGCAAAAAGTGAGTGTGGAATCCCCCAGAGTAACCAGGGGGACAGTAACACCGCTTAGGACCGTATTGTTTGGTAGGAACAGTGTCCCGCTGGCCATACACTCCTGATCAGCAAAAAAATCCTAGCCTCGTGCATTTTCCAGTGTAGCCTGCATTGATCATAAATCATCCTCTGTGGTCCGCAAGGGGCTACGTAACAATGGCACAGTGCCTTTTCCAGTTTACGTACTCGTGCTCCCTGAGGAAGGCAGACGGGGTACAAGTTCCCTTTGCAGCCCCAGCACAGTTGGGAAACGCCATTCTCTCAAAGCCATTCTCTCAAACAGTTACTATTTCAGGAATATCTTTGATGCCCACCATCGTGGGGTAAACCACGTACCCAGTTGTCTCAAAAACCTCTGCCACCACTTTACCCGCAGTCAACTTTCGAAGGCTGAACTGGTGCAGCGGACTTGTAGCAGCCTGGGGTAGCCAGCCTTCTGACAGCGATAGCCGCATGTTTCTGAGCCACCCAGGGTATCCTCATGAATGTGTCTTTAAGCTGGAGGGTCAGAACAAGCTGCTCGCAAAGCTTCAGAAATGCAGCTTGCATCGTGCAAAAGTTCTAGCCCCATGGGGGTGGTCATCCTGGTTTGCATGGTGATTTGATCTGCCTGGACTATGGCTCGTGGCCCTGCACTGACATTGCGCTGTAGACATACTGTTAAGAGCTAGTACTCTGCATTACCATGTGGGAAATCAAAGTTTGACTCCTAGACGCTTGTTGTGGAGCCAGAGAACCTGACAAGCACGAGGGTGTTACAAGCGGTGGGATGTTTGGTGGAATGCCTTTGTTCCTAGCTAGAGGCCCTTTTTTGCCAAGAAGAATAGTAAGGTTGAAGCCTTAAGCTTGGGAAGGAGGAGAATATAATGTGAAGGAAAAAATTAGGGAAACTCAGAGTTGGAAAACTACCAGTGGGAAAGAAGGTAGACAATCTGAGAAAATACACCATGTCTTGGCTCTTTCATCAGGATGTACTTTCAGGCTTTAATTGTGTTTGGTACCTACTCTTCTCACCTCCCAAGTTTCTTTGGCCTTTCTGCTGTTGTTTACCACAGGCTAGAGTCTGATAAGATGCTAAATAATGAGCTGGTGTTTTCTAGAGCTTAAAATTTGTTGCCAAAATACCTCATTTCCTTGGAGACGTCAGTTTAATAGGAGGGAAGCAATCACTTGGTTAATATTCAGAATTTTAGCTTGGAAAATTTGCACTGGCATTGTCTTTTGCAGCAAAGATTTAAGTGTCCAAACCTGTGTGCAGTAGCATGGCGTGTCTGCCACCCTTGTTTTGGTGGTGTATTGGAAAATTGCCCATGGTCACAAGTCTTGTTAGACTCCCCCTGCTGGCAGCTCACCAGATTGTTGGGTGGGGGTTTAGGCCAGATCTACACTGGACCTGGACGGTCAGGATAAGGTGTGCATCTCCAGCTGTGTAAAATACGTAGCTGGAGTCAGCTTATCTTAAGCCAAGCTTGGCAGGAGCAAAGGCTCCTGTTGGCTTCCCTTATTCCTCGTGACTGGAGTGAGGAGTACCGGCGCTGACTGGAGCCGCCCTCAGTGTTCGATTTAGCGGGTCTTAACTAGACCCGCTAAATCAAACGCCAGATCAGTCTCTGGTGCCACAAGTGCAGATGTTGAATCTGTATTTTAAGCCCCCCGAGTCTGAATGGAGTCCAGTCACTGCTGATGTCTTGGGGTTCCTAGGCGCACACTCGGAGTGCAGATCTTTTATATTGCATCCTTTGAGAACTTAAAAATGCAGTTTGTTTGTTTGGAACCAGGGCTGACTCCTCAGACACCCCCTAACACTTAAACACATCTTCTCCCAGAGCTCCACCCAAAGGTGAGAGTCTCCAGTTTTCCCTCTTCGAGGGGCCCCACGGTAGGTGTGGCACATAATGCACAGAAGTTGAACATTTCTCTGCCTCAGTTTCCTAATCTAGGACAAAGCAGTCACTGGGCTGGGATCAGGGTCCATTTATCCCATCTAGAGTCTGTCTGTTCCAATACATGCCTTCTGATCTGAAACATGGAGCGTTCTCCTTAGGTGAGATTGCTTCTTTGGACCATGTTTGGTCTGTGCCCTTCCTTCTGCCTTTTCTTGTGTATGTCTGTCTCCTTACCTGGACCCTCTTTGGGCCCTTTTATAAACTCTTGTTTGGTTACCTGGCTTCTTTTTCCAGTTTTGGGGAATTTTCCACTCATCTACCCTCCCCCCCCCCCCTTTTGTAGAAGGGTAGGTGAGAAATGTTTTTCCTAAGCTGAAGCCCACCCATTGTTCAAGGTGTATCACTGAGTTCTAACTATCCTCCATTGTATCTGGTCTAGGTGGACTTGATACAGTAAAGGTAGAAGTCACATACACAGATGCATTCAAAAATACGCCAATTTCATAATGCCAGCTTCGCAATATTAACCAGCAAGACAGCTTTCCAAAAACATCACACTAAGTACAGAATAGATGTAAAGCCCATGCCCCAAAATATATGCATATAAATGTCTCCAAAATAGGTATTTTAAAATTTACCCTAGCCCTGGGCTCCCAGACATCTGATGCTCTAGGCAGACTGAAGCAGATAGGTTGTAAGGAAAATACCAATTTGATGTGCTCAAATTCCCAATCTGAATCTGAAAAATAAGATCTCCCAATGGTCCTCTTCAGTAGTTGATTGAAATCCAAGTTGGTTGGTACAGTCCCTGGCAATTGGATTGACATACTGTTGTGTGTCCCTCGGATACCCTTGATGATAATGCTGTTCCAGTTCTGCCCTTTTTCTGACTGTAGTATTGCATCTCCCTGCCAAGGAAGCTGCAAATTATTTACTTGTCCGTCAGTAGAAGACCACAGTATTTGCAATGGGTCTGTTTGACTCCAAGAATACATCATTGCCTGGCAGTGCTATATTTATGAGAGATTAAGCATTATATATTCTGATATGTAGATTAAAAAGGATAAAACCTTCAGGAAGTATTATTTCAGCTTGATTCACTTCAACTACAAAGACAAATCTCGGTGGCTTTGTTTAGTTAAACAGAGTTCAAATTCCACAGGGAATCGATGTGAAACAGAGAATGTGGCGCAGTTTGGATAAGACACTTAAAAAGCTAATAGTTAAATTAACTTGGTGTTTAAAAAACAAACCTGTCTTCCCTGGCACACACATTTTCTGTGACTTAAATTTTTCATAACCCCTGTCATGTTGTGCTTACTGTGGAGTAAGTGCCTCTGTGGTTAGTTTAATCTTTCAGGGCAGCCTTGTGAAGCAAGCCTAGTTTTTTGATGATTAATCTAGCCTGACAGATAAAGGGGTTCGTAATAAATAAATAAATAATCTGAAACCCATCTCAGTTTGGTTATTTAGAATGAAAACCTGATCCTTTGTGTTCAGCAGGAAAAAGAAAACAATCATGAGGAGATCCCCTCTGTGTGTCTGGTCACTGGAGAAGGAATTTGGGGCAAGATATAGGAAGGTGTCCACTCTACCCTCACTTTTATTAAGACGATTGCTCTGACTTCAGAAAAGCATTGAGCGTCGTAATTTGTGGAGGGAGACAGTTTTACAGAGATCCCTGCATGTGGCAGAAAACAGTTACAGTTGTGATCATCTTTCTCCTTTCTCTTCAGCTGCAGCAGCAAAATGGTTCACTGCAGCGTGATAAAATGCGGCATTACTCTGGGCAGGCCTTTGAAGGCTTGCAGTGCTTTAATTTTTCTCTGCAGCTTGACGAACAACTGGGATGGGTTCCCACCTGGTTCTTTTCCTGAATTGTCCTGAAAGATTCCATTAGGCTGTGAAATCCCACGATGGAAAAGGAACATAGGAACCTTCTGAAGAAACATTCTAGTTTTCTGGGAATCGACACCTACGTAATCCTCAAACATCGTCTCATCTTTGGTATAAAGTGGGAAGAGAAATTGCATCACACATTGGAAGGAAGAATTAATTTGTTGAGAGCTCCAATTTATTTCCGGATTAGTGGTTTTTATTATTTTTGCAAATAGATTCATGAAATGCAAACATGAGCAGAACCTAGAATTACATGATTAATTTCTTCAGTAATGTGCTTACTGGGTGGAATTTGCAAAATAATAAAAACAAACGTAATGTTCCATTTGGCGCCTGTTGCCACCATCGTCATCACCCACCGGTTCAACCTCTCAGTTGTCAGGTTTTGTGCAGCTTCATGTTGTCCTGCCACTGCTTGGGAAAGGATGTGTTGGCCATATGTTGCCATTTATGGTCATATACAGATTTGCATTATACATAATTTGCTGAATTGATTTGCATAAAGCTAGATTTGCATGAAATTTCCCATGCTCTGAAGATAAAACAGAACATTACTCTTGAAGAAGAGTATTGTCCAAAAGACTTGACTTAATGATATCCTGAAATTTCAGATGTGACTTGTTCTTCGCTTGAACTATTTTTGTGGTGGGTAATTTAAATCCCACTGAATTGAAATGGGAGTTCTGGGCCCGGTTGTCCCCCTAGAGATGGTAGTGGTAGCTTTTGCCATTGATTGTAAGGGGAGCAGAATTTGACACTGTGCATGTATGTGAGCGTGTTGCCCTCTGGCTGCAGTTTAGAAAGAATATAAAGTTATGTGATGCCTAGTTGATGCTAGGAGAGATTTCTGTAGCTCATGTGACTCAGGCCGGGGGGGGGGGGGGGGGGGGGGGGAGGGTTAAAGTGAAGGGTTAATGTCACAATCTCAGTTCTGCCGCTCTGTGTTTTGTATACAGAGGGATGATAGCCGCACCATAGCTAAGCTTGCAATAAGTATCCTGTCTTGAAGGTTCTTTTTCAAAATCCCTCTTGTAGCCCAGAGCAATGAAGACCCTCAGACCCTCAGTTTCCAATAGAAAACACAGCACCTACCAATTGCAGCAGCTAAGTTTATGGGAGCTTCAGCCTTTGTAGGATTTAACTTGATCAATTAATTTTGAAAGCTGTACAGTTGTAAAGACTTCAGTAAGCCAGGGAAAAGGTCTCATTTAACCAGCATCAGAGGTGTCTGCTGATGGACATCATCTCTGTAAACAGCCATTTTAAGATATGCCCATAAAGTTGTCAATGCCAAGTGTATTTGACCTTAAATTAAAGAGCAACTTATTTCTGAAGTTGAAGTTTTTATGACGTCTTACTTTGCATCAGTATTTCAGGGGTCTGAAATGAATAGACAGTGTTGAATGTCAGATTACAACTGCAATCATGTTTCCAAGCAATCTTAGAGCGGATTTTACAATTTGTAAACATTTGTGCTCCATTTAATAGGCAAATAGTATGACAATGTGTTTTGCAAATTGCATTTTTGAGTGGCATCCTCCTGTAGAATGAACAATAGACCCTGAATACACACAGACTTTCATTCTGTGCTTTCAGAAGTAGAATTTATAGAATTTCAGTGCATCAAAGGCAAAGGTTCTGCCATCAGCTGTCATTCGTTGCATGTATATAATGTCCACTTTTTATTTTGTTTTATTTCCTCTTACAGAACTATACGCAGTATATTCCCCTCTCCATCTATGACCTGCAGACTTGGATGGGCAGTCCTTCCATTTTCGTCTATGATTGCTCCAATGCTGGCCTTATTGTCAAGTCATTCAAGCAATTTGCACTACAGAGGGAGCAAGAGTTGGAGGTGAGATCTTAGTGAATTGCCAGAGTTTCCTGCGGCTCCATTTTGCTCTCTGCCGGGTGTTTGGGGTTTGATCCTGCTTCCCATTGAGTTCAATGGAGACAGGTTTGAGCCCATTACGAGAGACATAGCTGGGAAAGTAAATATTTAAAAAACCGGAGTTAAAAAGCACATTTATCTGAGGAAAAAATCATGTCGTTCCAGTGCAGTCTTTCTGGCTCTGTATGCCATCCCTATTATAGTCAGAATCATTTTTATTGTGAGTACTAATTAAGTGATAACGTTAATAGAATCAGTTTGTGCCCTAATAATCTCTGCCACTGCGATGGATGCTGAAGTGAAGCAGACCCATTTATTTTAGATGCAGTAGACTGATGCCAGGATACAAATTTGGATTCCAGCTGTGTTTCTTGCTATTGTACTGAATGCATAAATGTTAAACTGAATGATTTAAATCTGATAGACAAAAGCACCTACTGCTGATGGCGTTAGCTTGACAGAATACCAAAGTGTAACCATGTATTTCCAATAAAAAGACCCCTTTTCATTATCGTTTTAATTAGACTATATTAACTGTGAATTATGAGGAGGAATATATGAAGTAACGTATATTCCGATTGTGCACTGGATGTTTAGTACAGCAGCGAGTCAGAAACTGGATCTTGGAAGGAAACAGATACCTGACTGGGCATTTCCCCTAAGTATTAGCCCATTTGAAAAGCAGGCTGTTAACGATTCACTTTGTATACATTCATAGCACTCAGACACATACTTTTAAAACTTTCAGTCTGTTTTATAGAGAGTATTGGTCAGTTAGACAACTGGCTGGTGGGTACAAACACGATTCCAAGATACTTATGGAGGGTGGGCCTGGTTTTCATTTTTAAATAGAATGAACCCATGTGATATATTTTGCTGTGACTTTCGGGCAACTAGAGACTCCCCCTTTCCTGCTGAAAGAAACATGTCAGTGTAGTAATAGTTTGACAGGTGCTCTCATCATTCCATCTTTTTACAAGGAATGTAGTCAGTCAGTGTGCCAGTGTTTGCAGGCTCCTTACCAAGGAAGGATGTGACACTGGACACCCCAGATGTGCAGTGAAGGTTACTGTACAGATATCTTCAATACAAAACATGGAAAAAGTGGTCATTATGCCCGGTGCTTTTCCTTTTCTAAAGCTGTTTTATTCTGCTGTTTGCAAGCCTCACTTTTCTCATGTTTAGCTTTCAGCCATCACTCACCCTGCTGTATTGAGTGCTGCTTTGATTTTCTATCCTTCAGGCTGTTTTTTCTTTTTCTTTTCCCGCGGCACAGGCATTAACCAATTTGGAAAAGTGCCTCACTCCAGCTCTTTTCTTCTCCAGTTCTCCTTGGGTTTTCCTTGCCTTCCTTTCTAGGCGTTTTTCCCAGTTCTTGGTTCTCCTTTGCTGCCTTTGGGCCTTAGAGTGACCTGAAGATATTCTGGGGCTACTGTTCTGTGTAGATGAGGTGGCTAATGTGCACTGAGGGGAGAGACAATGCAATAGTGCTATTGAGCATTGGTGTGTTTGCTGCTGTGCAGGACACCTTAGGTGGCTGGGCCAGTGCTGGTCCATACGTGTAAGGTACTGGACTTGATGACCTCACCTCTTGAGGTTCCTTCCAGATCTAGTGTTCTACGTGACCATGTTCCTAGGGGCTCTTGTGAAACTGGGACGAAACAGCAGAATAAGTAGAGTGGGCTAAAATACAAGGGCTGTCCTTCCAAAGCAGGGTAACTAGTCATCATACACAAGTTGTTGAAACAACCACAGTTGGAAAGTGCAGTTTTGGCTAGCCAGCAAAAATGCAAAAAGTTTCTGACTTTCAAATTCTTTTCCTTGTGCTAAAAAGTTTAAAACGCACATAGCAAAACGTTTCTTCAATATGATTCCTCTTTACAGTACAGGGAGAAAACTGTTCACTTGTTTTTTAAACATTTCACTTCCCAGATTACAAGTCCATCTTTCCTATCTTGGTCTTAGGTATTGTAGGAGTGTAGTGAGCGTTGTTGAGGGCTAGTTTGTATAAAATTAAAAAACAGCTCCCTTAATAAAGTACTCCGAATAGAAGACTTCCATACATCCTATTTAGAAAAATATAATACCTGAAGTTTCTTACATATTACATTTTAATTCTGTATGCAGAAGATAAAAATAAGAATTAAAATGAAGGTTATTTCAGATGGCAAATTGATGATGGTGTCATTTTACATTCTGTTGTGTAATTAACTTAGTTTTTATCTTGGTGCTATTTTTAATTAAGTGTTTGTTTTTCCTCTAAGTTTAATGTTATTGTCTATTGTTCAGATGGTCCTTTGTATAAATAGCGGATATTAAAAACACAAAATCTGATCATAGTTAATGTCTCAAAACATTTGTTAATTTCAGTCCATGTTGCGATTCTGCTTTTCAATAAAAAGTGTTCAATACATTGAAGACTGAAAACATGAGCTGCATTCATTTGTTGCCTGTTAAAACTGTTTATGTATTTGTGTCTTAAAAAATTGACCTACTAGATTATAGACTCATGAAATATTTGACATACTTTTTTGTCTGTGATAGTAACAGAGATTAAGAGATGGCCAGATGGTGTGTTGAGCTAGCAGATCAGAGGAAATGGTATAAATGGTGCTTACAAAATGAAAAAAGTAGCACCATGAAATAAATGGTCAGATCAACACAGTCTCTTGTAAGAAAAACATTACCATAAATGTGAGCTCCTGGGAATACCCTCTGTTTCAGGATGTAATCATAACCTTTGCATTTTTTAGTGCAAATTCTTCTTGCTGACTGTTGATTATATTTGAGATTGTGTGCAGATTCCAGATATTTATGGAAATATTTATACTAAAATAGCATTGGTTTTATTTATTTACTAAAAAACATTCACTGTCCCACAGCTTCCTACTTGTTGACAGAGTTAGGGTGGTGTAGCTTTGTGCTGCTTATTGTGGCTCTTTTATTCCCTTCCCAACTTCCCTCCTGTTATGTCAAAATTCAGTGCCTCTTGTCCTAAATGTAGACTCCTGTTGTGCAATAAGCTGTGTATAGGTGGATCCTACTGCAGCACCCTCTGGAGTCAGTCTGTGCAGTATCTGAGATCTGCCTACAGACAGCCTCTGATTCTCAGAGATCATAGTACCCGGTGTGTTTGTGTAAGGTCCAGCATATTGTGACTCCACTAATGACTTACTAGGATCTTTGAGCAATAGTGTAATGTAAATAATTACACACACACAATTCACGGAAGGAACTTTATTAATATTTCAAAGTCAAGCACTCAAAGGTTAGGAGATGACAGAATTAAGGTTGCCTGTGCAACCTTAATTTAGCTCTCTTATGCATATGTATTATAATAGTTTTTAATTAAATGATCACATGCTGTTTAGCCACAGCTGTCCTTGCCTTTCCCTTTAGCTTTCTCATCTGATCTCAGTCTCCCCTATCAGTCTCCACTGTTACCCACATCACTGCATCCCTGTTTCCATTCCCAGGTTTCAGTAGAAGTCTCCTTGTTGTCTTTCCTTCTCACAACAGCCTCAAGCCGCAGGCTGCCTCCCTCAAGCTCCTTGCTCCAGTCTGCTCCTCCCACTGACTCCAGCTCTTGTTCCCGCCCTCTGCAGGCAGCTTCCTCCTGTGTGCTTCCTGGGTGTCATCTGTGGAGGAAGGTGGGATGTGTCACTGAGGCACATTCCTGACCAAAAAAGCCATCCCGTGTGAAAATTCAACACCCAGCACAGACCGTGGGCATGCTTCATCTTGCCAAACTCAAGGTTGTCAGAATTTTGCAGCCTGGGGTCTAAACCTGTTTTCAACCAGCCATTTCCTTGAAAATGGCAAGCCACTCTCTGATTTTTAAATTGTTTTTTTAAAAGCCTGATGGACACTCAGCATGGAAAATTTCAGACCAAGTAATTAGAGCTTTTGGTAAGATGTTATAAATAGTGGAAACCAGGGTCTTACGATGAGAAACGTTGAGCAATCTCAATAATAAGGGGTGCTGCCAGCTCTTTCCAATGGAATTATTGGGAATTATCCCGGGTAGGGAAAGGCCAAGGGGTGATTTAAATGATTACCAAAAATTCACACTTGTCATGGAGACTGGTTTAATATTTTCATTTGTGTCACCGTAGCTTGCAGTTTTGAATACTGAATGATTATGTTTAGAAAATAAAAGGGAAAACGATGGAGATTTTTAAATGGATAGATCTGATTTTCAAATTTCCTGAGGCCATGGGAGCTGCTGGGTGCTCTGCATGTTTGAAAATTAGCCCACCTATTTGGTTACCTATAATGACCTTCCAAGTCTAACATAAGGCCTCTGTTCTTGAAAGTCTCTGCAAAGATTTATCAATCTGGGCATAGGAACAGTTGCCAGGCTTTGTTGTAGTGCGTCCTTTCATGATACAGGTATCTCGCTGCCACTACCCAAGATCCACAAACCTGGAAATCCTGGGCGCCCCATCATCTTAGGCCTTGGCACTCTCACTGCAGGACTGTCTGGATATGTGGACTCTCTACTCAGACCCTACGCCACCAGCACTCCCAGCTATCTCCATGACACCGATTTCCTGAGAAAACTACAATGCCTTGATGATCTTCCAGAAAACACCATCCTAGCCACCATGGATGTAGAGGCTCTCTACACCAACATCCCACACATGGATGGAATACAAGCTGTCAGGGACAGTATCCCTGATGATGCCACAGCACAACTGGTGGCTGAGCTCTGTGACTTTATCCTCACACACAGCTATTTCAGATTTGGTGACAATATATACCTCCAAACCAGTGGCACCACTATGGGCACCCGCATGGCCCCACAATATGCCAACATTTTTATGGCAGACCTGGAACAACGCTTCCTCCGCTCTCGACCACTAACGCCACTTCTCTACCTATGCTACATTGATGATGACATCATCTGGACTCGTGGGAAGGAGGCTCTGGAAGAATCCACTGTGATTTCAACAAATTTCCACCCCACCATCAACCTCAGCCTGGACCACTCTACACAAGAGATCCACTTCCTGGACACTACGGTGCAAATAAGTGATGGTCACATAAACACCACCCTATATCAAAAACCTACTGATCGCTATGCCTACCTTGATGCCTCCAGCTTCCATCCCAGACACACCACACAGCCATGCACTAAGGTACAACCGCATTTGCTCCAACCCCTCAGGCAGAGACAGACACCTACAAGATCTTCACCAAGCATTCTTGTAACTACGATACCCACCCGAGGAAGTGAGGAAACAGATTAACAGAGCCAGACCCAAAAGCCTCCTACTACAGGACAAGCCCAAGAAAGAAAGCAACAGAACACCACTGGCAGTCACGTACAGTCCTCAGCTAAAACCTCTTCAACGCATCATTAGTGATCTACAACCCATCCTGGACAATGATCCCTCACTTTCACAGGCCTTGGAAGACAACCCGCCAACCTGAACCATATTCTCACCAGCAACTATACACCGTACCACAGTAACTTTAACTCAGGAACCAACCCATGCAACAAATCTCAGTGCCAACTCTGTCCACATATCTACACCAGCGACATCATCACAGGACCTAACCAGATCGGCCACACCATCACGGGTTCATTCACCTGCACATCTACCAGTTGTGAGCCAGCAATGCCCTTCTGCTATATACATTGGCCAAAATGGACAGTCCCTACGTAAAAGAATAAACGGACACAAATCAGATATCAGGAATGGCAATATACATAAACCTGTAGGAGAACACTTCAATCTCCCTGGACACCCAGTAGCAGATTTAAAGGTAGCCATCCTGCAGCAAAAAAAACTTCAAGGCCAGACTTCAAAGAGAAACTGCTGAGCTACAGTTAATCTGCAAATTTGACACCATCAGTTTAGGATTAAACAAAGATTGAATGGCTAGCCAACTACAAAAGCAGCTCCTCTCTTGGTGTTCACACCTCCACATCAGCTGCTAGAAGTGGGCCTCATCCTCCCTGACTGAATTGACCTCGTTATCTCTAGCCTTATTCTTGATTGGTACTCTTTTCTTATGCCTGTATATTTATACCTGCCTCTGGAATTTCCACTACATGCATCTGGCAAAGTGGGTCTTTGCCCACGAAAGCTTATGCTCCAATACATCAAGGTGCCGCAGGACTCCTCGTCGCTTTCACTGCCACTGGAGTAACTGCTAGAAGGATGCCCCTATCAAAACTTCAGAGGGGTAGCTGAGTTAGTCTGTAACTGGAAAAACTTAAACAATGAATAGTCTAGCAGCACCTTAAAGAACTAACAAAGCATGTAGATGGTATCATGAGCTGTTGTGGGCACAACCCACTTCAGATAAATGGAGCATTAAAAGTCCATATCCAAGAATAAATAAGGAAATGGGGGCAGAGGGAGTGAATTAGACTGTTCAAGTTACAGGAAACTGATAAGAACAATTTGCCCTTTCTCTAAGTACCTAATGTCTAAGTTCTCTAATGTCTTGCAGTATGAATAAAGACATTGGCCGGCTAGCACGCTATTTTCCACATCCTAATGAGTTCACCAACTAAACAAGGGCGACTTAGAGAAGGTGTAAATTGTTCTTATCAGCTTCGTGTAACTTGAACACTCTAATTCACCCCCCCTTCCTCTTTATCCTCCCTCCTTCCTTATTTCTTCTTGGATCTGGACTTTTAATACTCCAGTCATCTGAAGAAGTGGGCTGTGCCCACGAAAGCTCATGATCCCATCTACATGTTTTGTTAGTCTTTAAGGTGCTGCTCGACTATGTGGTGTTTAACTTTTTCCTATAAAACCTGTTCCTGCAGGAGGAGGAGAGGTAATGACTGAGGCTGTGTCTGCACTCCTCAGCTTTGTGTGACAGGGCTGTGTTCTAGCGACATGACTGTGTGGACGCAGCCCTCTGACTAACAGTCAGGCAGTGTAAACACTGTGGGTACTTTTGCCAGACAAAAATCTTCCACCCCCTACGAGCGGTGTTTGCTTGGTTGGCAGGAGACCACTCTTGTGCACAAAGCACTGTTTACACAATACTTGCCAAGGCAAAGCTTTTGTCATCCGGGATGTGGGGAGCAGAGGCTGGAGGGAGTTTAAGAACCCGTGAATGACAAAAATGTTGTCACTCAATTGCCAGTGTAGACAAAGTCTGAGCTGCTCAGGTGATAGCTGTAAGATGTTACGAATTAGTTGAGGAGATAGGGATTCTTGAAAGAGTTACAATTAATCTAAACAAACGTTCTGTATACATATAATGTGCCTTCAGTTACCACTTCGTACAGTGAAACAAGTAATTATGCACGGCACACTGTAGATAAAGCTAGATATTGAAGTAGTCTCAGATATTTTAGGAATGTGTTTTTAGGTGTCTTGCCTGGGACTTTAAGAATCCTGTATCTGTACATGTTTACTCGTTAAATATTTGTCTTCAATTAACTTGTCTTGATCCACAGAAATTGTCCCTATAATCCTATGGAAGTGTATATTAGGGGAGATTGTGTTTGCAGCCATTTATCTTTGTCTTATTGATTTTTTTTCTTTTCCTGCTAGTTAAGAATCAGTGTTAGCACTGTCTACTGGTTCTTGCTCTAAGCAGTGCTTAACTCCCGTGTTTCGAATTCTGCATTAACTCTAACAAGCCAAATATCCCATTAGGAGTGTTGTGTGAGAGTTTTAAGCCTCTTTTCAAAACCAACAGCCTATCTTGACATCAAATTGTAATTGCTCTTAGTCTGGGGCCGACAAAAGAATATTGTATACTCTCTGTTGGCTCCCTAACATAAGACAATCAATTTTTAGGATTAAGCTGCCACAACTGAAAATGTTGATCCATCAATGGACAAATGTGATGGCACCATGGCTTTAGACTTAATTAAAACTGAACATAAGCCTTCTTCATACTACAGGCCGACCCTCTAGTCCTGCAACCTCAAGACTTGACTGGTGCCGAACCAGAGAATTTGCCGACCCATGGAATGTCGATGTTGTCTAGCAGCATTGCCAACACTTCCACTGCTTACTGGTCTCTTAGAAGGCATTTAAGGGTAAATTAGAGCTAAATAACAGCACGGAATGCTGAGAGCCAGGCCTCGTGGCTGTAAACAAACTTTATGGGACCGCGGGAAATGGTCACACTCATAAGTGAACATCCAGCTAACTAAATCATGCTGGACCACAGATGTTGCTGGACCAGAGAGGTTCAACCTGTACCTCAATGTGCTACTTTTGAATTGCCCATTTATCTTAAACCTTTGTGTTAGTAGCATTTTGCCTTTGATTCCAGTTAACTGAAACTGAAAGAGATTTTGCATGGGGCAGCTTTTTCTGAAATGTGAATCTGAAAATCTCTGTTGCCAGTAACCATTTGTGCTGGAGAACGTGGGAGATCCCGCAGACAGAGGTCTTTAATAATCGATGATTTGTTCCTGTAATATGCACAGCATAATGAGATTGCCTCATTAGTTCCATTTTCTTATGCTTATGAGATGATGTGAATATGTGTGTTAGGGATTTGTCTGTGCATTCTTGGCACTTAATTCACAGCCAGAAACAAGAGTGAAGACTCAATTTGCCCTGCTTTTTCCTCTGGCAGTTGCAATGTTTTACGTCGGGTGGTAATGCTCTCTAAAGTTGCATGGCACCAAAGGGCTTAGCTTAAGTCCATAATTGGCTTGTTTTCTTGTATAGATAACAGGCAGATGCAAAGAACTAAGGATGTACATTAGATAGAAAGGGCAAGTGTGGGGATAGATGGGCAGTAGTTAGAGAATATAATAAGGAAAGAAGATGGAGGTAGCACACAGCAGGCCTGCCTTAGCCACCCTCTGTCTTTTCCTCCATTCTTCCATTTTCCACTCCACTGGTCTCATCTGTTTCCCCTTGGAAGAGAAAATAGGGGGGCTTAAGTGCCTGTAGACGTCTCTGACTGGGCCATTAAACCATTTACCGGGGCATTTTAGGCTGGGAAATGGAACACTTTTAATCTGAAAGCATAAAAAATGTAGTTTATGGTGGCTGTGGCCAGTATAAATCATACTAAGAGGTAATATTCTGAATTCATATTGTGTTAGCTCCCTTAATATGTTTATTGTGTTGCTTGCAACAGTTTAGCACACTCTGGGTGAGTTGGCTGTAGGAGCTAAACAGGCAAAACAAATGATAGTGCCCTCCTGGGAATACAGTGAGACTCTTTTTGCCTTGCAATGTGGGTGTGACTTTGCTTTGCATAGGCATTAAACACACAATTCTGGCAGTTGATGTCTTCATTTCTAATTTACTAATTAAAGGGTCACAGCACAGGTTGTGGAATAGGAATGTTAAACAGCTATAATCGTTAAATCAGTAAGCAGAAGGTTTACCGGTATATTTACTGGTTATCTAATCCTTTCCAGTAAACTTCGGTGGTGACCAGTCATTCCAGGCCAGAACAGCCCTGATCATGAGGGGCCAGCAAGCTGGGCAGAAGGACTTCATGCTGCGGCTAGAGAGGGGCCAGGCAGTTAATCAAATAAACACTATCATTTAGCCAGTTAAGTGTTCTAGCATTCCTGCTGTGAAGAAGAGGACCTTAATTTGGGTGGGTAATAAAGCTTAAATGTAAAAGTGTACATTTGGGAACAAAAAATGTGGGCCCTACAAGATGGAACACTCTCTCCATTCTGAGGAGAAGTGACTCTGAAAAAGCTTTGGGGGCCAAGGTTGGGACCAGTATTCCCTCTAATTTTCCCATCCATGTGCACAATAAATTTTGCTATGTGCACAGAGTCATGTATGGATGTGCACCACCAGTACAAACACGTGGCCAGCTGAAGGCACTCTGCTAATCAGCCTGGCATCATTTGAATCTCTCCTGAGTGACTTCCCAAGCGCTCAGCTTAGAGGGAACACTGGTGTGGACTCAGCTAACTGAGCTCCCAGTGTTGTACTCTGGCCAAAATGGCTAATGCAGACCTGGGATCCATAAACAGAAGAATCTAACGTAGGAGCACAGAGATGATTTACGTCTGTATTTAGCACTGGAGCTATTGCTGTTGGAATTATGCATCCAGTTCTGGTGCCCACAATTCCAGAAGGCTGTAGATAAATTGGAGAGGGTTGAGAGAAGAGCCACAAGAGTGATTAAAGGATTAGAAAACCTGCCTTACAGTGATAGAGTGGGTCCATTGAGTCTGTCTAGCTTCACAAAGAGAAGGGTAAAAGGTGACTTGATCACAATTTATAATACCAGCCTTCAGAAGAGAGATTTCACAGTGGGCTCTTCAGCTGGGTAGAGAGAAGTATAATGATGATCCAGTGGCTGGAAGCTGCGGCTAGACCAATTTAGACTGGAAATAGACGCATACATTTTGAACCGTGAGGGCACTGAACCATTGGCACAAAGGTTATAGTAGAGTTGCTATCCATGACAATTTTAAAATCAAGACTGTGATTTTTAACAAGATCTGTTCTAGGATTTATTTTGGGAAAGTTCTGTGGTCTGACTAGCTCAGGTTTCTGGCAATAGGAGCTGAGAGATTTTTCTGGAGGGAGGCGGGGGCACTGTGTAAATGTTCCCCTCTCTCATGCACCTGAGCAGAGAATCACAGGGAGCAGCCAGCTGTTTTGAGCAGCCTGGGACTGCAGCAGTCAGAGAGCCTGCCTCAGGGTTCTGCAGGGCTGCTGGCTGGGAGTCGCCTAGGTAAGGGTGTCCTGGCCAGAGCCTGCCTCTGGCACTGCCCCCAACTCCCTACCCCAGGCCACCTGCCCCTTCTGCCCTAGGTCACCACCCAAATCCTCTGCACCCCTCTCCCAGGTCACAATTCTCTCCCAGGCTCTGCACCCCTCCCCGAGACCAGAATCCTTTCCTGTACCCATACCCCTTCCTGGACCCTGCATCTGAAGCCCCTGCCCTAGGTCACAACCCCCTTCTTCACCCAAACTCCCTCTCAGATCCCACACTCTCTCCTGTACCCCGGTCCTCTAACTGAGCTCCCGTCTGCACCCCGCCTCTGCACTCCCTGTAGAAAAGTACAACCCTTGGGCCACTCCAAGATTTTGTAAGTGATCCCCCATCAAAAATTATTATCCACCCCTGAACTAGATCATCACAGTGGTCCCCTCTGATCTTGGAATCAATGAAAACTGCCTAGGGCCCATCAGAGTTTACATGAGGCTACAAGAAACTTAAAAAGTAAGCCCAGTATACTTGCAGATGTACTTACAAATGGATCACGTTTTCATTGCATCGGAGTCCCTCTTCTAAGGTTTCAAACTTGCCTTGTCTCTTCAGTGACTGGGAACAAAAATAAGGTATGGCTTGTGGCAGATGGGGTGAGAAGTGTCTGTTGAATAGTTGCTGTCCCACTGTTACCTGTATTGCCTCGTCTTGTTTTCGGTGTCCTCAGAATAATAGTAAATTATTTTTTTAAAAAGCATATAGTCCAGCTGCTAGAAATGATTTTTGCATAGATATTCAGTAGCTTGCTAGACAACTGAACTGAGAAAGGGATAATCTGGTGAGACAGTATGGTCAGGGCGCAGGGAATCGCTTTTTTACGTAAGTGAGGAGCTACGTAGAGAAACCGAATGAAAGAAGAGGTGTTCTGGAAGGAAGAAATGCCGGAATATATTTTCTTATATCTCAGTGGAAACAAGGCAATTAAGAATTGTTCCTTCTCAACAGAAATGCCGATCCCGGGGAGATGCGGGTGAGAGAGAGTAACTTCAGTTAAGAATGTTCCGAAAATGCTGAACCACCTGTACCTATGATTTTTAGGGAGGGAGGAAGAGATGAGGACTGTATTTTGTCTTTCCAATAGAGCTCTCTTTCTCTTTATTAACTAGAAGGCCAGAGTTTGTTTCAAAAGTCCCTTTCTTTCCTACAGTATTTTAAATGGGTTTCGAAAGCATTGAATGAACAGGTCAGTGACTGTGCAAGCAAAAGGCACATTTGTTCTGTGCTCATGGCTGGCTTGCCTACCATTCAGGACACAAAAGACTCTTATTTAGAAAAGGAGGTCTACCAGGACACTGGAGTACTTGACTGTCTTCCAAAAGCGTCCTGAGATTGTTTACCGTCCATATGGACAGGCAATTAGGACCTTGGTTTAATACCTCATCTGAAGGATGATACAAATAACGACTCTCCTAAGCAAAATGAGTTTTAATCCTGTCCAAATAAACACAGACATTTCATAGTGCCCTGTAGATAAAACGTCCATTTCAAAGTGGTGTTGTGGCCTTAGCATATTATGTGGTTTGACAAATTCATGCCCATGGTTTGAATGCTGAGTTTGATGGTTTGATACTGTGCCTTTATCCACTTTCTTTTTTGTCACAGTCTGTCCAGCAGAAAGCTACATTCCCCTCACCCCCTGGGCATCTCTCAGATATGGAAGCCAACTTAATTTTTAGAAAGTAGATCTCCTGCTGATAATTTCCTGGGATAATGTCATACCTGGCATCAATTAATAGCGTTAGTAACCAGTGAGAACATGCACAGTTGTAATGTGTGTAATGGGCTATTTTGGAAGGCGCTGACCTCATGCCGGTATAGGAACAAGGCAAGTGAAATGGTGCCTATGTGGCAGGGACTAACCTGTTTAGAAAATACCCTGCGTGTGCCATTTCCTTTTGCCCTAATCCCTCCACGAGGTTTCTTCGGAGAATGAAGCACTCAGCAATAACTCTTAATTATCTGACTAACTTGCTTTGATGGGCTCTGTGAGTGCATGTAAGCATACCTTAATTCTGGAGAACTAAGCAGTGTTCTTAAGGGTATGGTACTAACTGTGGTAAACAATATGCTGGTGAATTTTGATGAGTTTTCCTTAAAATTGTGACAGTTGCAAAACCTAATTATGTGTGAAAGGAAAATTAGAAGGGTGTGTGTGTGAGGGGAGAGTCTATGCCATTATAAGGGCTGGTTTGAGCTATGCTTAAATTGGGGCTGAAACATCATTTCATGATGTGATTTTCTACAGACTATATACTCTTTTTTCTATTCTCAGCATCTTTTATTGTTTAAATTTCACAGCATTGTACCTTAAAGCATTTTGCCCTGTTTTGTTCTCTACTTGTGTAGGAATTAAATTCTGCTGTGGGTGTGCATGTTCTCTGTGCCTGAAGTAGAGTACATGACTAAGTATATTTAATCAGTGCTGAGGAACTTCTGTTTTGTTTTGTTTTTTAATTTCTCCATCTTTAACTTAAATCTCCAAAAATTAGCTTAATGGCAGAGAAGCAAGATGATTGCTGGCAATGGCATGAAGTATCATAGGGAATTCTCCTAATCCACCATCTGCTGGAAGCAATTACCCCTTTTTTGTAGCTGCATTAATGTCTTCTGTGGGGATGAGGATTCTGACAACTTTACAAATTCTGTGAAGCCCAAAGGTCTGGCCAGCACTTGAAATAACTAAAAACTGCAATCTCTAGCCTCTATGTTAAGGCAAAGCCCTTCATTTTGTTTAACTTAAGCATGCCTGTTAATTCAGAAAGAGCTGTTTTCCTTACATTTGCCTGCCTTCCTCTGATTTATATGCATAAAAGTTTTGAATAACGGGTTTAAAATAGATATATTGGCATCCTTTGTGCTAATTACAAGTGATGAGACTTACAAATCTGTTCCTTTTTCCTTTGGTAAGTGCACCGTTCATACATAGGTGGCAAAACTGAATATAGGTTAACTTGAGCCATCGTAATTTGCATGTAGGGGTTTCAGTTTAGCTGACAACTGACCTCTCTAAGGTAGCAATATTATTGATTTGATATACCTTGGATTTTCCATTGTTCATTGTATCCATTGTCACCTCCATTCTCGAGAAAGACCGTTGTTTTTGTTGAATGAAGCTTGTGATGGGAACATGCACAATTTTGCCGTGAGGTGGTCTGTTCTCACCACCTTCGTATGTGTGCTGACGAGGTGACACATGAGTGAAGATGACGACTGCTCAGAAATTAAGGAAATGTGAGCCAATATCAACAGGGTGCTAGTGGTAAATTCCTTGTGCCATAGCAAAGCGTCATTGTCTTTGTAAGCAAGTCTAGGATCAGTTATTTGCATGCCATAAGGAAGGTTAAGATTTTTGTCATGGTGATTTTTGGTAAAAGTCACAGCTGGGTTGAGGGCAATAAACAAAAATTCATGGGACCCCTGGCCTGCCTGTGACTTTTACTGAAAGAAAGGGTGCGTCTACACAGCAGTGCTTAGCTCGAATTAAGCTATGCAAATTGAGTTATGTCAATTGCGTAGCTTTTTTTGAAATTGGGAGTGTCTACACAGCACGTATTTCGAAATAGAGCACTCTTCCTCCGACTTCCCTTACTCCTTGCACAATAAGGGTTACTGGAGTCAGAGTAAGAAGTTCTCCAGCTTGACAGTATTTCAACATTATTTCGAAATAACGGCCGGCTGAGTAGATGCGGACTAAGTTATTTTGAAATATGTTGATGTGTAGATGTATCCTAACATGACAGCTGCGGCATTGCCTCTGTAGCACTTCAGGATAGCCATTGCTTCATCAGACGGGCAGGGTCTCCCTTGGTGTAGGTAACTCTCCCACCCGCACCTGCGATGGTAGCTATGTCGATGGGAGAATTCTTTGTATCCATTGGGGATGGAATTTTTCCATTGACCTAGTGTTGTCTGCATTAGGGGTTAGGTCGCCGTAACTACATCATGCGGAGCGTGGATTTTTTCACACCCCTGAACCATACAGCTGAGTCATCCTAACTTTTTTTAATATAAACCAGACCTTATCAGCTAGACGCACCAAACTTTGTCTTGCTTTTACCAGAACTCTGCACATGCTTTCGTGGCATCCTGTTCTGCAGCTTACCCTTCCTTCTTTTAAAAACCAATTCCCCACAATGCCCCTGGACTGAACAAATTGAATTGTATATATGCAAACCCTGCCGGAATGCCATCAGCTTCATGTAGCCCACCAGTGCCGGGCTAGTATGAAGGCAGCAATGACATGTCTGTTATCTCTGCCAGTCTCTCACTATGACTCAGATTGGATGACTGATTGTTCACAAACCAGTCATACGTTTTGACAAAATTGTCACAGTTAAACCTAGGAGCCGTTTTCTTTTTCAGAGCAGTCTGGCACTGCTGACGTTGTTTTAGCTCATCTGATTGATGCAGAAAAGGCTCTGAAATTGCTCTGGTGACGGATGCCCACTGCTCTGGACAGAAATTGCAACCCATGGGTATTGTTAGTCAATCCTGGGGGGAGAGAGCCCCCTGTCCGCCGCCGCCTCCTCCTCCTGTCTGTCCTTGCCCTGTTTCTAATACGTAACTCTGAGCTCCTTCTGAAGCAGTCGGTTGCCTTTCCTCCTGTCCCTTCTAAGCTATTTCACCATCTTGGAGTTAATGAGAGTGGGCTGCCAAAAGGATATTTTGGTTGAACTTTTTCCTCAGGTAGCACAATAGTTCACAAGACTTATTTCTACAATGTGTGGTTCAAAAGTGGCAGTATCTTGTGCACAGTTTGATTTCTGTGTCCCAAGCTGCTGATCTTATTAGTCAATATTGACATACTACAAATGAAACAGACGGCAAATGTACTCTGGCATAGCTACCGCAGTGCCATCACTACTTCAGTCATTGCTGAATCTGGTGATCCATTCAGCCATGGTCATCCTTAGCAGGTTGGTTTCAGATTTGTGTTTTCGGATGGTTAAGCCCTGTGACTGATTTCTGCTCTCTTTTGCTCTCTTGTCAAGGTTGCTGCAATTAACCCTAATCATCCACTTGCTCAGATGCCTTTGCCCCCATCAATGAAGAACTGCATTCAGCTGGCAGCGTGTGAAGCCAGTGAATTGTTACCTATGATCCCTGACCTACCAGCTGACCTTTTCACATCCTGCCTTACTACGCCAATCAAAATTGCTCTGAGGTGGTAAGTGTCTCACCTGTTCTGTGGGGAGAAAGCGTGGTCGGCAAAGCTTGTCTGTTGAACTGATGGATTTGTTGAGCCAGTCATTTTAGCCATGCTAAAGTTCCTCCGCGGTGCTGAACTACATGGAACTAGCCTGGTGACTGACAAGGTGCTCGCGAAGTAGATGACTGGGCTGTCTAGAAGTCTCAGTTCTTTACCTGCCAAAGGTGTAAAAGAGCGCTATGTTGTGAAAAGTTAGCCTCTCTGTGCGTGTAAGGACGCCGAGAGAGAAGCTACAGATTGTGAACCGAAAAAATCCCCAGTTCCAAAGAAAAGTCTTTGTTCCTAACAGATATTATCTTTCCTGACCAATGTGATATTGGGGAGAGGGAAGTTTGGGATATGCCATTTCTTTTCTTGGAAATGAGGCATAGACATTTGACTGTAAAAATTCATATTGATGTTAAACTTGGTACCCTCAGAAGCAGAATTTTTTCCGGTATTATAGGTGAGTAGTATTGGCACGCTCCACATAAAACATGCCCAAACCTACACAAAAAGAACATTATTAGCATTGCAAAGCCAAGAACCCGGAAGTTAGGAAAGCCCCTATTTCACTGCATATGTGTTCACAGGAGGATATGCTCCATATTCTGCATAGGAGTTTGCTGCGAAAAGGATTGTGGTTCTGCAGGCCAATAAGTTCGGAAACGATGCATTTGGAAGAGGCATTACAGCAATGATGCTTTAGTGTGCATAGAGGATATAGGAAGGGTATATAAAATATGGTGGTCTTTCGTGGGGAATCTTTAGTTCTGAAGCTTTAGAAAACCATTCAGCCCGTTCCAGCATATACACTTATGGAGGCAAGAGCTGAGACTATTTGCCATTTTAGCCACCTGGGAGCTTTTAGTTCACTTGAGTTATTAATGTAATTCAGGAAGATAAATTTGGGGTAAAAAAATTACAGTTTTTCCTTTTTTATTGGTTAGTGTGGGAAGAAAAAGTGCTGCTCACTGTACCTTAATGTCTTTATGCACCAGGGCGCCAAATGATTTCCATGACTTATCAAGAAATATAACCTACAAATCAACTGCACTGTGGTCATTTCCCTGCTTGTAGCTTCCTATAGTACTTCTGAGCATCCAAATAATAATTGTTCAGCGTGCTTTCCTATGTAATGCTCGGGAAGTGAAAGCTAGAGAGCGAGGTGGATGTTACTTGAGTAGCGGTGTGGGCAGGATACAACATACCTGGAGGGCAAACTTGGATCTTCTCTTCTAATGAAACCCAATAGGGCTGCAAAAAATCACCAAGTTTTCAGTCGCCACTGCTCTAAGGCCCTGTCTGGTGCATACTGTGTCAATATAGAATCCTAGAACACTAGAACTGGAAGGGACCTCGAGAGGTCATCGAGTCCAGTCCCCTGCCCTCACGGCAGGACCAAACACTGCCTAGATCATCTCTGACAGGTGTCTGTCTAACTTGCTCTTAAATATCTCCTGTGATGGAGATTCCAAAACCTCCCTGGGCAATTTATTCCAGTGGTTAACCACTCCTGACAGGAAGTTTTCCTAACGTCCAACCTAAACCTCCTTTGCTTCAATTTAAGCCCATTGCTTCTTGACCTGTCATCAGAGGCCAAGGAGAACAATTTTTCTCCCTCCTCCTTGTAACACCCTTTTAGATACTTGAAAACCACTCTCATGTCCCTTCTCAGTCTTCTCTGTTCCAAACTAAACAAACCCAATTCTTTCAGTTTCAGTCTTCCCTCCGAGGTCATGTCTTCTAGACGACCTTTGGTGCTCTTCTCTGGACCTTCTCCAATTTCTCCACATCTTTCCTGAAATGAGGTGCCCAGAAGTGGACACACTACTCCATTTGAGGCCTAATCAGTGCCAACTATGTCAGGAGAAGACTTCCCTCCAGAAGCTCAACTGTCCCGCCTTTCCCTCAGTTTGCTGGACTTTTAGACCTTGAAAGCAGCATCCTCAGTTCCATTTGAAAGCAGAGTGTTTTGGTATCGAGCAGTCTCCCCTGCCTAATGATATAGCATCTTACGGCTATTTCTGTGGCCTCCGCCATCCCACAGTGCATTACATACTATATATAGCAACCACTTCACCCATCGCAGAAATATTTTTGTGCTCATTAACAATTCAAACAGCAAGTACCCAATGGCTTGGGACAGAAAGTAAACACTCTGTATGATGGAAATGGCAAGCATTATGTAAGCAGCCAGTGTAACTTCCCAAATTTGGCAGGGCACCAGAGCAAGCAGCTATAAAAGTGAAAATGTCACAGGGCCTTCTAATGACCCCAAGTAATAAGGGCCTTGTTTTCATAGCCTTTGAAAGAGAGGACTTGGTGTCACCCCTTGCATGTTAGAAAACAAGTTATAGTAGCATTAGTTAGACAGTGTATCAGTCTTTTCTTTGGGATGCTGGCTCTTCGTGCCACAACCACAATCATTTGTATATAATTAAATGTGTTTTGATAACATCTAGTGCATGAGAGGTTAGCTCAATACACCATGAGTGTGAGAGCCCGAGTCAATACAGTGTAGCAAACAAGCCATAACAATATTTAAATTTAGTTTCAGTATTCAGTGTTTCAAGCAGCATGTCATTGGGGGCATATTTCAGTAGCTCAGAGAATACTTTGGGGACTGCAGCTACAAGTGCATTTCATGGTATGCCAAACACATTCCTGAAGGCTCTGTTTCTCCAAGCTGCATTCAAATGTCTGAATAGTTAACTTGTTTTGAATATGGGTACAGTTGAGAGGGGTGAAAGGGGAGGGGAACAGAGAAGCCAAGATTACGAAGTATGGTCTTTTAGTCTGCACATGCTGATTTTTAGGTGAAAGATCTTTTCACAAATACATTTTTGCTCTTATTGAGCAGAGACCTACACCAGATGTCTGACGTATTTGCTGTTTGCCTAGCTTCCTCTTGTTATACTATGTTTTTACTTGGTCTGTGCCCGCTGCACTGATTTCTAGCAATGGAAGGAGACGGGATATCTGGATTAAGCACAAGGAGCTTTGCCGTTTTACCTGATGGTGTTTGATAGAGAACTTTTTTTGCCTACTTGCTGACTGTGATCCTATGAAATCCCAAGAGCCCTTGTAAAATAGTTGTCTGGGGAGCCTTGGTAGGAACTGGCTGTAAGGTTCTTGTGCCAGGCAGTGGAATTGAGAATGGTGAGATGAGAAGCAAGAAGTGTGGTTTGATGAATTGCTCTTTTCCCTATAGAAACCAAAGGATTGGGGGGTTTGCTCAAACACAAAGGGTGGGTGCTGAAGCAATGACGTGACAAATAGTTGTGGACCAATATCATCCAAATTTAAATGATGGGCACGTGCCATTTTCTCCACAGTGTGCAAATGTCCATCTTGAGCGGCCCGGAAAGAGAGCGCACAGTGTAGAATTGCACTCCCCGGTTCCTGCCCTTTCAGATGTGCAGAGAGGCGTGACGCTTCGGGAGAGAATTGGCTCTTTCATGCTCACAGGTGTTAACACTTGCTCAGTCTAGTTTTTACCAACTGCCGTGTGTTCTTAAAAACAAATCCATGCCACCATACAACCCTGCTGCTATGGCTTCTTGGGTTTCAGGAGTCCGTCAAGAAACCAGGATTTAAGTATCCCTTCTGCATTCTGGGTTTAAAAAAAATGCTCTCACACCGTGGAGAGATTTTGCCTGATTTCGTTTATCAGGCCGTTGGCACCATGAATGTCCTGTATCGAGGCTTTATGTGGCAGCGTAGCCACTCTTAATCCTGTCTGTCTCATGGCCCACCACCTGCAGCCAAGAGTGCATGCAGTTGTCACAGCAGTGTCTGAAACGCACATGGAGCCTGCAAATTTGGGGGTAGGACTGATGCAAAATAGAAGAGAAGATTGCAAGAGAGCCTTTGGGCCTGGCTTTTGCCATCAACTTCCAAAGCACTTCCAGTAATTGTAACAAAAACATGTTCATCAGAATCTCTGGCACTTTCTATAGCAGTGTTTCTTAATCTGGTATGCCGGGAGGCAGTTGGAGGTGTGCTGCGGAGAACAACAGAATTCAAAATGGCCACCCTTAAAGGGGCAGGCGACCTTTTTACTTTTTTCCCTCAACTTTCCCCCGACCCTTTTTTCCTCTCAATAACTGTCCCCCTGGGCTTTCCTCCCCCCCCTTTTTTTTGGGTCAACAAAAAATCCTTGGTGTTCCTCCTATCCCCCCCCCCCCCCAAAAAAAAAGTTTGATGTTCCTGTGTTTTAAAAAGTTTAAGAAACACTGTTCTATAGTGAACTGTTTAATTAACCTGTTGACTGGAAGTAGCCTCCCTCCAATAAAACCTGAAGCATTCACTGCACACTAAAAATCCCCCAGTATTTTTGTAAATAAACATGTAACTCTTCCAGATGGACTCTCTCTCATGTCTTTGTCTGTCCACATGAAAACGTGGGGTACCTGGGCAATATTTTTCTGACAACTAGTGTATTTGCCAATAAATCCTAGAACTGAAAGAGACTTGAGAGGTCATCAAATCCAGTCCCCTGTCCTCATGGCAGGATCACGAACTGTCTAGATGATCCCTGGTAGATGTCTATCCAGCTCGCCCTTAAATATTCCCCCGTGATGGAGATTCCACAACCAAAATGAATGTTTGGGTCAATCAAAGCTATTCCCTCAAATAGTTCTGGACTCTGCCCTCTCCCCCAAAAATTGAGGCTAGATTCGCAAAACCGCTGGAGGATGAGGTGGGGCTGCTGTTCCATAGTAGCTCAGAGGTTAGGGCGCGTTCTTGTGTGTGGAGAATGCAGGCTCCGATCCCCGCTGTGGAGTGGGTACCAGGTTTTCTGTCCTTCCTGGGCAGTGCTCTGGACCTAAAGGGCGCCAATGGGCAACCGTGATGTAAGTGGGCTGCATGAGTGGCTCTCCTTCATCTCAGTGGGTGCATGTGCCCCACGTATCCCTCTGTGCCTCCCTCCCTCACGCCCTTCTCGCACACTGGGCCACTGGAGCCCCGCACTTATCTGCTCCTCCCCCACCCTCCCAGCATTTTCGGAGCCCTGCAAGTCTCCTGATTCATGCTCCTTCCCTGCGCTTCGCCCTCCCTCCCAGAGCTTGAACAGCTGCAGACAGCTGATTCCTGGTGTTCCAGCTCTGGGAGGATGGGGCAGGAGCAGGGATGGAGTGTGAATCAGCAGATTTGTGCCCCGAAAGTGCTGGGAGGGAGGGGAAGGTGTAGCAAGTGCGGGGCCTTAGTGGGGGAGAGCGGCAGACAATGGATCCGCGAACCGCAGGCAGAACCCCTGTGGGCTTCAGGTTGCCCACCACTACTAGGAAAGGTCTATACCAAATACCCTATGAGTCATGCCTGCTGAAGTGTTCTACTGTGTGTATAATAGTGGAATAGTTATTGGGACAGAGCGAGAAAGTGACCTATAGGGAGTAGTCAGGGCTAGGCATGTTAAAGACTAGTCGATATCTTCCCCTCCTCCACCCGGTGCCTCTGAGATAGAGGCAGCAAGTGAAGGGAGGTACTTCAAAGTGGCAGTGCCGCACAGCAAGGCACCCCAAGGCAACTGCTTCACAGCTGATCCGCGCTGCTTCTGTGCATTTCAAAGGGGCAGCTGCCGTGGAGCCCAGGGTTAGGGTTAAGGACTCCTAGCTGACCCTGGGCTCCCTGTGACATTCCCCAGAACCCGGGAGTTCCCAGCTGACACCGGGTTCCCGGGAAGTGCCACATGGAACCCAGGGTTGGCTGGGGACTCCCCGGCTGATACTGGGCTCCTAGCGGCATGCAGTCCCCCTCTGGGGATTTTTGTGCCTGTCAAAGCAGGCCTGGCGTGTGCAGCCTGGAGTCAGCAGGAGTTCCCACCGGCCCGGGCTGTACACGGAGTTCCGCATTCCTCTTTGAAATGTACAAGATTTCCAGTAGGGGCTCTTGCACATTCCTGCTCCGAAGTGAGGACGTGAACCTGAATCCCCACACCCCAGCTGAGTACAGTAGGTTGCTGTATACAAAGGAACCAGCACACTAACTCCTCTTGTTTTACAAAACTAACCCAAACGTGTATTTTCAATGCCCTTTTTGATGTTGCTTTGTGGTTTACATGTACGTAAGTACAATGTGAAACGGGCTTCACCCTGTAGATACACAACCGTGACTGGTCTCTTGGGGTGGGCAATAATTTTTAATAGGGGGGGGTCACTCCAAGGTTTTGGTAAGTGACCAAGGGCTGCACTTTTCTATTCGGTTCTACCAATGGGAGCTGTGGTGATTGGCCTGGGAGCGCGGGCAGCCCATGAATGCCTCCCTCCCCTACCAGGGGGCATGGCACCTAAGGGAGCCGCCAGCTGTTTTGAGCAGCGTGGGACTGCAGCAGGCAGACAGCCTGCCTCGGGGTCTTGGCAGGGCAGGGCAGATTAAAAGACTTGGTGGGCAAAATCTGGCCTGCAGGCTGGATCTTGCTCAGCCCTGTCTTAGAGCATGGCTTGCTGTTAATTGTGTGTGTTTCACTGTAGTCAGCATAGCCGTTCAGGCCAGCTATTGTAGCATCTTGCAGCCATGCCGTCCCTGTGCTGTTGCCAGCACATCGTTCTTTAGCTGAGGTCCTGTTGCACCACTCGTACTTAACGTGGCCTTCCTCACAAGAGAGCCAGCTCTGTGTAGTCTGCTTGTCCCAGGAGCTAAGTGTTCAAACGTGCACCGGCCTGAGGTACTCTGTTTAAATGCCAGCACTTCTCACGTGGCTGCATGCAAACCCCTTCGTTATTCAATAGACTCTCCAGTGCTTTGGTGTTCAATCCCGAATCACGATTTAAACTTCAGCGTTGCTAAAAGTAGGCCATGGAGATACTGCAGTCATAACACAGAACAGAGAAATCTTCACATATCAAGTGGTGCTTGTAAACTTCTTCCCCTCAAGCTTTTCAATGGGTTTCACAGGGCACCAGGATCGGTGCGTATGTAATGTGCCTGTGTATTAAAATGCAGTAAAAGAATGTTTTGAAACACACATGGTCAGCCCTTGTGCCGCTCACTGAAGAGAACCCGAATTGAAGTTGATTAAGAATGGACTAAATAGATGGGAACTAAGCTAGCTTATTTGTGTTGACCAAGCCCGAAGTAACTAAACAAATGGCCTACTTTAAAAACATTCATTGTTTAATGAGCTCATGAGCGTTTAGCAACACCAGCAAGGACGCTTATTTATATGAATTTAAATCTGACAGTTTCCTTTAAAGTGTCCTGAAATCTGTAAATTCTGGGAATGGGTTCTCATGACTATTCAACACCAGCATGCAGCATTTTCAAGCATCTATATTGAGGGAGGCAATAATTTTGAGGGGCCACTCCAAGATTTTGGTATGTGGTCACGGGCCCCCCTTTTCTCTGGAGGCGGTGCAGGGTCTGGGACGGGGGTTGGGTGCAGAAGGGAGTTTGGGGTAGAGGACTGGGGTTCAGGAGAGGGTGTGGGGTCTTAGAGGGAGCTTGGGTGAAGAAGGGGTTGTGACCTGGGGCAGTGGTTTGGGGTGCAGGCTCCAGGAGGGGGTCAGGGTGCAGGAGAGGATTCTGGCCTGGGGGGGAGTGTAGGAGGACTGGCAGGGTCTGAGAGGGAGTTGTGACCTGGGGTGGGGGGGAGGAGGGTGCATAGGGTTTGGGCAGTGATTGGGGTGCAGGGAGTGGAAGGCGGCATGGGTGCAGGACAGGATTCTGGCCTAGAGGAGGGGGATGTAGGAGGGCAGGCAGGGTCTGAGAGGGAGTTGGGTGTGGGAGGAAGTGGAGTGCAAGAGGCAGGCTCTGGCTCGGAGGTGTTTACCTAAGCGTGGGGAAGACTAGGAGTCAAAACTGGACTCTTGTACTCACTGCCCAGCACTAACTGACAGTCAGCAGTTTTCAAGCAGATCCTTTTTTAAAAAGAGGGTGGGTGGGAATGAAAGGGGTGGGGGAAGGAAGCAGATTGGATTGGTTAGATAGTCCAGCTGGTATGTGAGAGACAGAGGGAGAAATCTAGCAAGTAACTGGTGAAAGCCCTTTGACAGGTTCATTTGTCATGGTCTTGGGCATTTCCAGCTTAGCAGTATTGATTGCCTTGCTTCAATTGAGGGTACCAGCTTTGACACAAACCAGGCAGAGGAGAGGGAAGGGATTAGCAGTGGCTAATCTCTCCTAAAAGAGGGGTGAATAGTTCCTGCAGCCATCCCGCCAGTACGTCTGATCCAACTGCAGTGAGATTTTTCAGATGTGCCATCACAAGTGGCAGTCAGTTGTTGGCACTGCATCTTGTACAGTCAGCAATGCAGCAAAAAAAGAAACTGGTGGTGGTGGTGGGGGTGTGTGTGTGTGTTTGTTTTTTAAGAAAAAGCTTTAAAAGTCCCAGCCCTTTTCTGTCGCATTGGGGTTCTAAACGGAAAAGCTACAAGGCACCTGGAAGCACATTTCCTGCTCTGGACTCTGAAAAATGGAAGACAGCTAATTTAAAAACATCCAAACTAACACCCACATTGCACCAAAACTGCTCCCAGTACCAGCAAACTTCTCAGTACTTGGTTTTGAAAATCTTTGTTTTCCAGTTCAGAATGTAAACCCTGAGCCAGATGATTGCCTGCCTGCTTTCAAATTACAAGCCCTTTCCTTCTCTCTTACAAACCCTTCAGCGTGTATGAACAAAGAGAGATCCCTTATGCATGGAAGGAGGAAAGAAAAGGGAGTGTTTATGTCAGAAGGCCTTTGAAAGTTTCGTGAGGTTTATAAATTAGCTTTTAAAGCACCGACTGACAAAACTGCAGAGGAAGGTGGTGCAAGAACATGGATGTTCCCCTTACTAAATTGGGAAAGGTGGATTTTCAAAGACAGATCTTATTGTAACCAATCACACTGAAGGGAACAATTTTGCATCTTGATTATGATCAGAGCTGGAGCATCACCTATAGTAGGCTGCTGGATACCAGTGGAAGACCCAGTCTTCTGTTGCATACTGCTGTCAAACTTAACCCTTTGAGCCGAAATGCCCATCAGGATGAATTTTGTTTGAGTTTCAGCAAAATGCTTTAATTGTTCATGAGAGCAAGATTAGGGAAAAGTATGTTGGTTTGCCTCTGTTTAAAAAATCCCTTACAGCAGTTTATTGAGAAGGTCTAGTGCCTCTGTACTTAAGCCAGGCTTTGAACTGTGACTGTTCTCCCGTTTCAGGGTGGCCCCTGTTGCTGTTCTGGGGAAAATTGGCCAAAATTTGGCCAAGTTAGAAGCATTTGAAAACACTTTTTGCACATGCTCAGTAGAGACTTGTGAGTTTGGCATCTAAACTCGCTGAAGATTCTGTGCGCACTAACCATGTTCTAGCACAGGGATGAAAGGATGGGCAGGAATTTCCCCTGCAGTTGCTGTTCTTAGTACTGGGCACAGCAACTGAGAGCTACGAGATTGTCCTCCCCTGAGCTGTTCCACCTGTTGTGCAGGCAGTGAGGAGGAACAAGCAACCTGACTGAACTGAAGAGGGCCAATAGTCGGAGTTGGAGGCGGGGAGGTTTGTAGAGGGAATACACTGGGACAAGTGTCTTGGGGCAGGGGGTAGAGCTGCAGTGAGGAGGCCAGGGAGGGAGTCTGGGACCGGGGCGGGAGTTGGGCAGAAGACTCTGACTGAACGATGAGCGTGGAGGCGAGGGGTGTGTGTGCAGAGTGACAGAGATTGGGGTAATGAGGAGGAACTGGAAAGGAAGACTTGAAAGAGGTGCTGGGGAAGAGAGACAAGACTGGGACGTGCAGGCTAGAGGGGATGAGATAGAAGAGGTCATGTTTTGGGGGAAATGAGTGCAGAAAGATCTGGGATGACTAGAACCCATCGCCCCTTCAGAACCTGGAAGAGAACCCAAGATTTGAGTCGGAGCATTCCTCTGCTATCACAAAATATCCATGAAACCTGCTGACAAATTCTCTCTCTCGTCGCCCTCCAGTGGCCAATCCACATAGAGGATAATAGCTTATTACTGCCATTGGTTACTAGCCCAAATGGCACAGCTCTATTCTGTGGATCTAATGGTTCAAGTATTGCTGATGATCTATGTTAATGTCATAAAGTGGAATTTCTGGGTTTTTTCAGCATGCCTTTTTTAAAATGTAGGAAATTACCACTACAAAACCAGTTAAAAGAACTTTAAGCAAATGTTTTGTCACAGCAAGGACTCTCAGGTTCAGAAATACCAGCATTAAAGATGCTCGTCCACTTGGGGAGGTTTCCTGAGATTTACAGAATGACTTTCCCGCTGTGGTTCTGCACTAGTGACCATAGAGAGAAAGAGAGAGATTCTGACTGTGGGAGTTGGTTTTTCTGGATATTTTTGACTAATTCAAAGCTTATTTGCATTGATACAACCCCACGGGGACACAGACCGTAATAGCTGCAACCCCCCACCTGGGGAGTTGGAAAGAATTGAGAGGTATATCTTTGGTGACTGCATGCGGTACTGGGAATCCACCACTAGAAGCTATTTTCTAAAAGCTGTTTATGCATGAAGTCATGTCTGGCATTGATGTTGCAAGAGAAATTAATTGGTATCTGCCAACCTGTACAATTGGCGTGTACTGTGAGGCTGTTCTGAGGAGCCAAACTTCTGTGCTCTAAAGAGTTTCTATCAGACTGAAGAACCAAAGAGTGTTTACCATACTCCAATATACTTCACTGGTGACCAGAATTGCTAAGCATTGTACAGACGTATCGAAAGACACATCCCCTACCCTAAAGTGTTCACAGTCAGAAATGTCTTTGTAATGGGAAGGAGGAGTGCTGACCATCACCCGCTGACCAAGGGGTTAACTCAGCTAGCAAAGGTGTTGGCCAGAGGGTCAGGAGAGCCAGTCAAGATAGAGGGTTGAAATTTGAATTGGATATAGATTCCTTGCCTGCTTTCTTTGTGTGGGAGAGAGAAACCAGGAGTTGAAACACACAGAATGATTTAAACCCAAGCAGGACTACCCTTCCCCACGGATTCAGGGCATGGGAGCAGACTGAACAAAGAGAAAATTAGAAGTAACTAACAGGGAAAAGTGAATCCCGTCGCGTTCAAGGTCATTTTTCTTTATTTTGTGGTTTGGTGTGAACTGCTCTATGTGAATTTATGCCTCCTTTCCTCCTTTACCATCTAAGCATTGTGCCAGAGATTTTCTCTCTTAATTTGTTTTCCTTAGTTGCTCTGTAACATCTAGCAACCAAGTCTGCTTTATCAAGTTGATCTTTTGTTTTGTAATAAAAATCTCTTCTTTTAAGGTGATGATTTGATTCTTGTGCCCTGGCAGGTCTGTCTGTGGGTGTCTGCAGGCCTCTGACTGGGAGGTCAGCTAGCAGAGACTGAGCTTGTTTTTCTCTTTTCTTTTTGTAAGCTTTTTTGGGACAAAAGAGCTTTGGGTGCTCCTAGGGGTGGTTTCAAGTGTTCACCTCTGGTTTTAGGGATAAAAAGCATTTGACGGTGGCAGCAAATCCCCTAAAATCTGTGTTGTGATTCTGGGGGGAAGTTTCTGTAACCAGTGTCGGTAGAGGCAATGTTTTGAGCTCTTTACGGGCACCACCTTCTGCACTCGGAGTGCCGGAGTGGGGAACAGCCCTGAGAGTCTTCATTCCCAGTTTCAGCTATTAGAATATGTGGGCTTGTGGCGTAGGGAGGGTGCTGTCTGCTCTGTAACCCGGGGTCCCCCTGCGCTGTGATGTGTGATTTCCACTGACTCACACAAAAGTGTATTAACCCAGAGAGGATTCCCGGGGGAGAGGCGGAGACCAGTACGAGGCTTCGGGGGAAGGGTCAGTTGCTGGCTGGGGAACAGGAGGGAGTGAGCCTAAACTGAGGTCTGGAGGTCTGGGGGGGGGATGGACCCTAACCTAAGGGATCTGATGCATCCTGGCCCAGACTCCTGTAGCAATATCATGTCTATGCTGTGCTGTATCCTGGAGGAGCAATAAACCCCCTCTATTCTCTGGCTGGCGGAGTCTGTTCTGGCTGCTACGGGGCTGCAGGATTTGGGGGAACCCCGACTCAGCATCACAGGGCTGAACAGCAGGTAGGCCTTTTAGAAGCTCCTCTTTTTACAGCCTTTCCATGGAAAAGCGGACTGACTACATCTTTGGATCATCAGAAAAAGGAGAGGAGCATGCAGAGCTGTAGGGAAAAGGCCCAAGATATAGCCCGGATACAGCCGCTCCCCGAGTTACGACCACCTCCACTTACGACCAAAATGGTCGTAAATGCGGATCCGAGTTACGAACACTTCGAGTTACGTACCAAGTGTTGGTCTGTAATTTGTTCGTAACTCGGGGAGCGGCTGTACTACTTTGCCAGCACAGAAATGAGAGAGCCCAGATTATGGGGACAGGTGTTATTCCTCTCAAGGCCTCTCACCATCCCTGTTTGAGTACATAAAGATGCTGGGAGATGAGTGAGTACGCATAGATTAAAGTGCGCACAGTAACATTCCATTCAGCACTCATGCTCACGTCTCCATGTTATCCATCCAGGAAGTGTGCTGGCTGGGTGACTTTCCAGTGGATGGTAACGCCTGGAGAACAAGCTGGCTGAGTCTCAGTTCAGAAAAGACCGATAGGATGCCCATAGATTACAGGACATAACCAGAGGATGTGGCAAAGATATCTGCCCCATAAGGGCATAAGTCTGCCATTTGACAGTTCATAGAATCATAGGACTGGATAGGACCTCGAGAGATCATCAAGTCTAGTCTCCTGCACTCATAGGAGAGCCATGTACCATCTAAAGCCCTTAATGTCTAGGGATCTGCCTGCCTGAGACATGCTCCTCTCCTTACTCAGTTCTAGCACAGTTGTATTTAGTGGAGGCTCTCAAGTTGCTGGACTTTCTTCTCCCACTTCAATTATAGCCCAGATCTGTTGGCCTTTAGGAAGTTTCACAAAACCTGTCAACAGAAGGAGAGTTGAGGTTTAGGAGGGGTGTGGATTTTTATTTAGTGGGCATTTAAGATTTTATAAGCACTTGGGATATGTGATCTTTTATAGACTGAAATAGAAATAAGTAAGACTGAAGAAGACCTCTTGCTATATTGCTTCTGGATAGTAAAACTCTGAAGAGTGGTGTGGGGGAACAGCCCCAAATTGTGTCTAAATGTATTTGGACATGGGAAAGGTGAGCATAGCGCTTGGAAGAGCAGGTCTCTGTCAGTACAAGATGTTTTTTAGATAACCTGAACACCGGCTTGGTTAGAAGGAATTAGGTTTTTTTTGTTGAGACACTGGCCTAAAACTCTGAAGATCTGGACTTGGACTTCATGTAACTTACTCTCTGTGCCTCAGTTCCTCATCTGTAAAAATTGGACGATGAATACTTCCCTACTTCATGGGGTGGTGTGAGGATAAATCCATAAGCTGGGGAGGAGCTTAAAATGTAAATGGATGGATGAGAAGTCCATCAATCTTAAGTAAGAAATAATGTGATAACTATAGTCAGCCCAGGTCTGAATGGTATTTTGTTATAGGGAAAAATCCAGTGGGATCTAAAGGGAAAGATAAATGAATGTCTACATTGTTCAAAAAAATCTGTGAAATGCACCGGATGGGGTTTTTTTTTTTTTTTTGTGCCTTTTGATTACAAAAGGAGCTCTGGTCCTCTTAGGCATATCTTAGTTTCTCTTACTCTGCTTAAAATTCTTTTCACCTCTGCAAGAACCAGGATGAGTTGATTTCTTCTTTGACTAGCGTTATGGAAGGAGGGTCAGGTCTTGGCGTCATGCCACCAGGCAGCAAGAGATTCAAAGGTCTGCAATAACATCCGTTTCCGAACCCTCTAATACTGGCAGACTGATTTTTTGGAAATGATACATGTGAGGACATTTTGCATGGTTTAGCAGTATAAAATGCACTTGAGCAGACTGTTGAATTTCTAAGTGATCCTGCTCTCAGCATGATTCCATAATCCTGTATTTTTAAAGAGGGGTTGACTCTGCTAAAGTTGTCACTTCTGATAAAAAAGGTTAAGCATTTTGTGCTTCTTGAACATTATTTTTTCATTTCTCCCTCATTCAGGAGTACAGTGGAAATTGGTGGGTTGTTTTTCTAGCCCTCCATGAATTTATAGTATGAGGGATTTTTGCAATTCATATGAATGCAGAAGATGTTTGTTTCTGACCTTCCAGGAGAAATTGCTGAGAGTGATCCAGAAAACCTGCATGTGTTTTAAACAGAAAACCCGGCCTTTTCAGATACTGACTTGGATTTAGCTGTTGTAGAATTGGTGATAAGATGCATTTGTTCCATTTCTGAATCTTCGGACCTTTACAGTTAGCTTACATTTATCTGTAGCATCTTCCATCCTAAAGGATCTCAAATTCTATACCTAAATCCAATTATCTCTTTACTTGGCACTAAAATGCAGCTAGTTCTGGGGTGAAGTGCTGCAGCTACATACTATCTGACAAGAACACTAGAGGTTGAACCTCCAAAATTCCTGGACTCTCTGGTCCGGCAACATATTGCTGAATCAGGGAGCCCTGGCACCCAGGAGTGTGAACCAGCTGGGAGCCCAGTCCCCATCCTCAGGAAGCCCCAGTTGGGTGGGACTGGTGAGCCTTGTCCCGGGAGCCCTGGTCAGGCAGGGCAGTAATGAGGCAGCGACCGGCAAAAGTGAGGTAGCTGGCAGGCCCCATCACAGGGATCCCCAAGTGGATCACAGCAGAAGTGGGATAGCTGGCAAGTCTGTCCTTGGGGATTCCCGGTGGAGTACAGCAGAAGTGGGGTAGCTGGCAAGTCTGTCCCTGGGGATCCCTGGCGGAGTGCAGCAGAACCGAGGCAGCTGGCAAGCTCTGTTCCCAGAGATTCCCGAGTGGGCAGGGGAGAAGCGAGGCCACGGCGGCTGGGCGTCTCTGCCCAAGCCATGCAGGCTGGAGCCCAGTGGCAGTGGGGCTGGAGGGGAGCCAGTCTCAGGGAGGGGATCATCCTGGGAGGCTGGTGGTAGATCCAAGCCCTGATCCAGCAAATTCCCTCATTCGGGACAAGTCCGGTCCCGAGGTTGCCGGACAAGGGAGGTGAACTTGATTGTCTACTTGGAAAGATAGGCCCTCCAGAAGATGATCACCCCTTCACTCTCAAGTACCAACAAAAGATCTTTCAAGATGGCAGGCCCTCAGAACATTGATTTTGATTGTGTCTTCTCTAACAGAAGTGAACTCCTATTGTGCCCTCTTCCTGAATCGAAGGAAAAGGACTCTTGCTTCCTGCAGCACCTTCCCTTCTGGTTCCCCTTCATGTTTCTCAGCCAAATGCTAAGCAAGCCTGACCCTGTTTGTCAGGAGAATGCTCTTGCATTCCCTGCACTACACGGTATCGCCGCGGTGAATCAAAACAAGCAGATGGGGGGGGAGTTGTTGCCGAGTGTGCTGCTGCTGTTTAAACCATTCTGGCTAACAAGAAACCTCTAGCACTCCCGTTGCTCAAGTCAACTTCCAGCGGAGTGTTTTGCTAAAAGTCCATTTGACTGCTGGGTGCACCTTTCCGCCTTGCCTTTCCAAGGACCGGTGGTTGCCAAAAGATTAAGTCATGGCTTTCCCCTGAGCCCATCCTGCAGCGATGGCACAGCTGCTTGTCTGAGACCTCGTGTTTCGGTGCAATGGATATGGTTGTGAGATGGGTGTCATTGACAGAAACAGAATGCTCCTTATCCTCTGCACATATTTGCTTGGTAGTTGCTGCTATTGAGTGAGGGGAGGGACCGTTGCTAGTTTAAATGAGGATTTGGTAAACTAGACTATATTTCAGAGTTGGCAGGGGAACGGTAGGGACTCATTAAAAGAGGGCTCCGAGCATTCCCTGCTTGACTCTTCTCTGAAGTACGATGGCAGTGCTGTAGCAGCCCCAGCTCTGTATACATGAAAGCCGCAAGCTCTTGCTGTGCTACTTCCCTTCTGCTGACTACCAAACAGATACGTGCGGTGGGGCTGTGTTGGAGAAAGGGAGTTTCCCTGACTAATCAAATGCAACCTGCTTTTAGTCATTAGTTGCTTGCCTTTGAGAAGCCAAAGGCACCATCGAAAGATCTGAAATCTGAAACTTATTTATGTCTTGCCCGAAGTGCCTTGTCTAAAGCTCCCAAAGGAAGTGCTAAGTGACAGCTTTGCAGTATATGTCGTTTGGGGAAATGCCTTTTCACAGCTGACCCTCAAAAGTCCACTTTATTTCCCTCTTTTAGAACTAGAAGGAAACATTTGACACAGTGATAATTTTTCCAGCCCCACTCTCCTGAATGCTTGGGGGATGAGTGGGAGGCCTGCCACTACAAAGCCAGCAAGCTCTAATCGAAAAGCTTGCTGCTTATGAGCCATCTGCCAGAATTCCTTGCAAGAAAAGAAGCTAAAGGATCCATTTGCCTTGTAGCAAGTAACCCGTGCTGCTAGGCAAGAAACTGTGTGAGATTCAGTTCTTGATCTCTTATAATGCGATACTTCAAACTAAATGAATTCTTTGGTCTTCTCGGCTGAGGATGTTAGGGAGATTCCCAAATCTGAACCGTTCTTTTTAGGTGACACATCTGAGCAATCCTCACAGATTGAGGTATGTGTAGAGGAGGCTTTGGAACAACTCAATAAACTTAACAATAACAAGTTAAGACCAGATGGCATTCACTCAAGAGATCTGAAAGAACTCAAATGTGAAATTGGGTAACTATTAACTGTGGTTTGTAACCTGTCCTTTAAATTGTACCTAATGACTGGAAGATAGCTAATGTGATGCCAATATTTAAAAAGGGCTCTAGAGGTGATCCTGGCAAGTATAGACCGGTAAGTCTAACATCAGTACTGGGCAAATTAGTTGAAACTATAGTAAAGAATAAAATTGTCAGACACATAGGTGAACATAATTTGTTGGGGGGAAAAGTCAACATGGTTTCTGTAGGGGGAAATCATGCCTTACTAATCTACTAGAGTTCTTTGAGGGGGTCAACAAACATGTGGACAAGGGGGATCCAGTAGATATAGTATACTAAGATTTCCAGAATTCCTTTGACAAGGTCCCTCACCAAAGGCTCCTAAGTAAAGCAAGTTGTCATAGGATAACAGGGAAGGTCCTCTCATGGATGACAACTGTTTAAAAGGTAAGAAACAAAGGGTAGGAATAAATGGTCAGTTTTCAGAATGAAGAGAAGTAATTGGTGGTATTCCCCAAGGGTCCGTACCTGGACTAATATTATTCAACCTATTTATAAATATCTGGAGAAATGGGTAAACAGTGAGGTTGCAAAATTTGCAGATGATACTAAACTGTTCAAGATAGTCAAGACCACAGCGGACTGTGAAGAGCTTCAAAAAGAGTTCACCAAACTAAGTGATCGGACAACAAAATGGCAAATGAAATTTAATGTTGATAAATGTAAAGTAATGCACATTGGGGAAAAAATAATCCCAACTATTCATACAATACGATGGGGACAAATTTAGCTGTAACTACTCGAGAGAAATCTTGGTGTCATCGTGGATAGTTCTCTGAAAACATCCACTCAGTGTGCAGCGGCAGTCAAAAAAGCAAACTGTGTTAAGAATCATTTAAAAAAGGATAGAGAATAAGACAAAATATTTTATTGCCTCTATATAAAAACATGGTATGCCCACATCTTAAATACTGCACACAAATATGGTTGCCTCATCTCAAAAAAGATATCTTGGCATTGGAAAAGGTTCAGAAAAGGGCAACAAAAATGTTGAGGGGTTTGGAATGGGTGCCATATGAAGAGATTAAAGAGACTGGGACTTTTCATTTTAGGAAATAGGAGACTAAGGGGGGGGATATGATAGAAGTCTATAAAATCATGACTGGTGTGGAAAAAGTGAATAAGGAAAAATTATTTACTTGTTTCCATAACATAAGAACTAGGGGTCACCGAATGAAATTAATAGGTAGCAAGTTTAAAACAAACAAAAGGAAGTTTTTCTTCACTCAGCGCACAGTCAACCTGTGGAACTCCTTGCCTGAGGATGTTTTGAAGACCAGGACTTTAACAGGGTTCAAAAAAGAGCTAACTAGATTGATGGAGGTTAGATCCATCAATGGCTATTAATCAGGATGGGTAGGAATGGTGTCCCTGGCCTCTGTCAGAGGCTTGGAATGGGTGACTGGAGAGGGATTGCTTGATGATTCCCTAGTCTGTTCACTCCCTATGGGGCATTGGGCATTGGCCACTGTCGGCAGACAGGATACAGGGCTAGACCTTTGCTCTGACCCTGTCTGGTCGTTGTTAAGTTCTCATGTACTGTCAGGGGCTAGGAGTGCTGAGTATTCATACTTATCACTCAGTGGCCTGCAGCTATATTGCATTATTCTGTGTGCCTATTCGATTTCGTTAAGCAGGGTTTGTTCAGTTCAGCCTTTGGATGACAGACCTCCAAGGAATATACTCGATGCTGCATGAAGTGGTGGGGCTGTCAAAAGGTAGCACTCGTCTGTCTAAGTAGTGAAGGAATGCCGAAAGACCGCAGCATGTCATCAGGAAATAGGATGGTCATCCTTTGGGTGAGACATAAACCAGAGGCCCTGGGCAGCGGAGTTGTTATAAAACCCCATCGTCTCTTTCTATGAATGAGGACATTACATCAGGTCTCTGAGTCAGATTCCAGCTCTGCCCACGTTCTGCTTCCTTAAATCCCCCCTGCATTTTGGAGTGGTGGTTTTTTCAATATTATTTCAATATTGCCATGCAGTTTCACCCCATAGGGGTTACTGTTTCAGCTTCCTGTGTAGAAATTGTGCATCAGGCCTTTAGGATGGAAGTGCACAGACTAGAGAAAACCTCTAGGGCTACATCTAGACTACATGGCTCCGTCGACAGAGCCATGTAAAATAGTTTATTCGGCATAGTCAAAGCTGATCCGGCACAGCACAGCAGTCTAGACGCGGATCGGTCGACAAGGGAAGCCTTTGTCGACTGCTCCGGTATGCCTCGTGAAACGAGGTTTACCAGAGCGGTCGACAAAGGCTTCCCCTGTCGATCGCGCCGCATCTAGATTGCCGCGCTGTGCCGGATCAGCTGATCGTCGGCACAGCGTGGTGGCCATTTTTATTTGAACTAAGCAGGGATTATTTAAATCCCCGCTTCTTTGGCTATGCCGAATAAACTATTTTACGTGGCTCTGTCGATGGAGCCATGTAGTCTAGACGTAGCCCAGGTGACTGAGACACCAAGAAACTTTCCTGAGCCTTCCCCTGTCTTTGGCTAGAAAGAGAGTGTCTGCAATGCATGTTCTGGAAAATAGGTTGTGACAGGATCCCCAGGTTGCGGCCTGGGGCTGTAGGGCCACTTTGCCCCCTTACCTTGCCAGCGGGGGCGTTCTCTCAGTGCTTTACTAGTGAGAAGCGGCAAACCCTTCCAGCTGCTGCGATCACTCAGCGGAGCTGCACACCTTTTCCAAAGCCTCACGAATCACACAGAAAAAGGCACCAGCCAAATCCCTCCCAGCCTTGTACCTCAGGATTACACTGTCTTGTGCTGCTTGAGAGGAGCAGTGCAGATTTATTAGCTGGTTCTCACCACTTGATCAATGGAAAGCGAATGTCCAGCTGCCTTTGTAAACCTGAGCAAATTTACCAAATGTGTCCGTCAAACTCATTGGTAAAGATAAATACAGGTTGAACCTCTAAAATCCAGCTCCCTGCTCCGGCAACATCTGTGGTCTGGCAGGACCATTGGTATTGCTGGACAAGAGAGCCCAGGCTGGCCAGGTTCAGAGATGCAGCAGGGGCTGAGCTGGCAGTGGGGAGCACCGCCCTAGTGGGGCTGGCGCAGGGGAGGGGCAACCCAGCCAGGGCTGGCGGCGGGGAGTTCAGCCCCAGGCAGGGCTGGAGGCAGCAGGATGGGCAGCTGGGCACGTAGCCCTTGCCTGTGTGGTGGCGGGGACAGCTTAGGCTGATGCTGGGGGGTGGGGGTGTGCAGCTCAGGCTAGTGCTAGCACAGTGCAGGGCTAGAGGCAGCGAGGTATGCAGCAGGGAGCGCAGCCCTGGCCGGGAGCAGTACCTACACCTGGGTGGGGAGCCTTGACCTCCCCTGGTCTGGCAAACTTCCTGGTTCACGGCCGCTCAGGTCCCGAGGGTGCCAGACCAGGAGGTCCAACCTGTAGAAATGGAATCACTATTTTATATTTTAAAATTACATAACCAGAGTGTTTGATCTTGCCATTCCTCTCGCTCTCTCTTTCCTCCCTCTGCAGTACCAGTTCTCTTCAGGGAAACACAGATCATTATTTCACTAGCGTACACTCGCTCTGCCTTATTTAGTGTCTTGCTCCCCCTCCCAAGGGACTCTGCTGGATGACTGTGAACCCTTTCTTTCCTCTCTTGATGTGTGGGGAAACTTGTCACTGTGGCAGTTACAATACCACCAGCTTGACACTGTGCCGATGGAAATCACTGCATAATCATGAGTGCAACAGATATTGAGAGCCCGGTTTGATTATCATTATGCTGTGGCAAAGTTTTTCAATCCGAAAGTTATTTTAACAGCAAAAGCACTGTAATAACCATCTTCCTCGTTATTTCCACAGAACCTCTGAGAGTCCTGTCATTAAATATTTAATTAGTGTGAATTATTTTTCTTCTGTTCTCCACAGGTTTTGCATGCAGAAGAGTGTCAGATTGGTGCCAGGAGTCACACTGGATTTAATAGAGAAGTAAGCAAGATTTTATGACATTTAATACTCCTCCTTCCCTGACTTCCATTATTCTAGTTGGTTTGGTGGATAGGGGAAATTATTTTTTAATCGTGTTGTCCTCAAGGATCCTTTCATGCTGCTTGTGAGCATGCTCCTTTTTGGAGTTCTTCTGTTGCCCAGAACTCACTTGGGGGTACCAAGTTTCCCTCTGCTCATTTTTCTTTGACTTCCTTACCCTGTTAGACCTTTAGTTTGCATTCATTCCCCTGCCTACCATGTGTCTTGCTATATTGTCTTACCATCAACTGGCCAAACGAGCAGTGACTATGGAAGCAAGAATTCATGCAGGAAACCGTTTAAATGGAGCCTTATGTTCAGGGCCATCCTTAGCTGTCTGCAGAATGTGCAGCTGTGTAGGGCAACCGAAATTTGGGGCACCATGGGTCTTAATGTCCATCCAGCCTCCTCCTAACCCTGTTCTGTGGCTCTTCTTCCTCTGGAGAACCTAATTAACTGAAAAGTGACCCAGCCTGGCACACCTATGAGCAGAACACTCAATGTGTGAAAGAACCATTCAAGTGGTAACACAGCCATTTAACAGGCATGTGCCAACTCCAGGTTTGTACAGTCAGTTCTGAATGTCCTGTGTTAACTAACAGGACTTAGTTTAAAATTTGCTTTACAAATATTTCGTTAGTCTGTTGCTGAAGATTATAAAATCACATCTCTAAAAAATCTCCCCTGCCCCGGCTGCCATCAGGCATAGGGGCGCCAGTTCAATAATCCTATGTAGGGCCCCATACATCCTAAGGATGGCTCTGCTTATGTTTGCCTCACAGCTTTGCTCAGACCTTTTAATTTGCTGGTCACTTAGGTCTCATTTCTAATAGCTTGACCCCAACCTGAATTCGGTCAGCCCAGACTCCAAACTTTGGTCACCTGTGGCTGTTCGGTGTAGGGAGACCACATAGCAGATGTTTTGGGCACACGTGGGTAATCTCAAAGACCCTCTCTATGGGAATTGATGGAGATGGTAGATAATGCTCATAGCCTTTCATTTCTGGCGTTACAGCTTCACATGCCTTAAAGTCACATGGGAAATGAGTTTAATGCCTATGTCCTAGCTGACCTAAAGCCATATGGCAAACGCCTCTGCTTAGGCTAGGCAGAGGCTGCTCTAGTAGAGACTTTCCAAAGTCAGGCAGGGTATGTCTACGCTGCACGCTTATTTCAGAATAAGCTATTCTGGAAGATATATTCCAAAATAGGTTATTTCGAAATAGAGCATCCACGCTACAGGGGAGCCTCAAAATCAGTCCGAGGCAGGCTCCCCTAATGTGGATGCGCTACCTCAATTTAGAGCCGCAGGAAGCACTGGGGAGAAATTACTTAGAATGGCCCTGGGGGGGAGCTATTTCTAAATGGCAGCTATTTTGAAATAACTATTTTGGAATAGGTGGTGTTCCTTGTAGAGTGATGTTTACAGAAGTTGGAATATGCCGCCCGTTATTTTGATATTATTTTGAAAGAATGGAATGGCTGTGTAGACGCTCGCATTATTATTTTGGAATCACGCTAGTTAATCCGAAATAACGGTACAGTGTGGACGCACCGCAGTGAGGTGCATTAGGCGTACTATATGGGAGCTCCCGCAGCTGTGGGGTTTAGAGGCATTGGCAGGGGAGGGACTGGAATAGCAGGGAGCATGGCAGGCCGGGGTGAGAAGCACTAGCAGCGCTATTTTGGGAGCATAGTGCTGGAACTCAGTAGGGGACGCGCTCCCAATACTTGCCTAAGGTCTGCACATCTGTAGTCCCAGCTGTCACTTGCTCTTTCCTGAGCCATAAAATCCATTCAGTCCCTTGAGTTTCTAGCTGCGTGCATGCCCATGGGTGTGTAAAGTGAGGAAAACAAAGCCTGCTTTGTCACGTCTCGTATCCTCTCTCATAATGGAACTAGGTTTTGGTCTTTAACGGCCTGGGTACCCCTTGCAATCCTTTCATTCAGGCCATACTTGACCATGACTAGTGGCTAATGGATAGCCCAAGGCAAAATGATGGACAAAGCAAACATAGACCAGGTTATGCAGGTCACCCAAGCTATTGAAAAACTAAATCATAATTCATCTCCTGCAGTCTTTGTTTCCAAAGAGTTTTTCTAGGAAAGTGTCAGGTGAGGCAGGGTGTGCTTGTGGGGGTGGTATCTGAAATCTGCGCCATGTGGTTAGTGTTTCCAAGCTTCTGTTTCTTAGAACATTATTGTGTACCCAAGTTAAATTAGCTGGGAACAATTAATAGCAGATCATTCCGATTCTGAGATGTTTACCTTGAGAAGTGCTCATTGTCAAGATTAATTAGAATAAGCCCCGGACTCGGAGGTCTGACATGTGACTGTCCAGAGCCAGTTATCCTCTGTCTGTTCCCCAGGATGCGAGTCATTCATCCTTTGGGACAGGCGTTCTCTGCAGTGTGCAGAGGGGGTGGATGGGGTATTCAGTCAGGGGGAGATAGCATAGAAGTTTTTAATGTATTATTTCTTGCTTTTAAAACTAGGTTTCTGTAGAATAGAGTGACTTGTCGCTGTACTTCATTGCTCCCAAACTGCCAATAGCAAATGACGTTTTGCCACAGTGGAGATGAGTTTAGGATTGCATCAGCTAAAATTCCCAGCTCAAGGCGCTTTATCTTCTCTTCTGACTTATTGCACTGGTAAAGCCAATCCACGTTGAATAACCTGCCCATTTTAACCTCCAATACATTTCAAGGTATAGTTCAGAGCTAATAAACTTTCTATGTAATGTATTTTAGAAGATAGGTTGATATCCGGCTCGTGGGCGGGTTGTAGGCGTTTGACCATTAAGGACATCACAGATTTGATCTATGTGACAGTTTAGATGGGAGAAGGCCAAGTATGATTCTGTTACCCTTACCTTCCAAGGCAGCCATGCAGGAAGGGGTTCTGACCGGGTTCAAGAGACCTAGTAGATAAAGAACAAGCTTGTGGAATAAAGGAGGAGGTTGAAAGGACCATTGTGTGGCCCTCAAACTGATACAAAACTGTATCTAAGCAGAGCCCTGCTGGAAGGGTTTGATAGACTGGAACCTGCCAGGGCCTCCATGTGGAAGATCAGTGACACCGGGAAAGCTTGGCGTGCCTGTACATGGTTTTCTTTGCAGTGCTATTGTCCTAAATAAGTGTGAAGGCTGACTGGTCACTGGCAAACATGTTCAGACCCTGGAAGAAAGCAGAATGAATGTGGCTGGTCTAAGGTTGGACCTGTTGGGAAAAGCATGGTGCATTGCTGGGGAACTTCACCCTAGTTCAGGAGGGTGAGGCGGGTCCCCCTGTAGAGAGATGATGGCTGGAGGCCAGAAACCTACAAGGGGGGAGGGGGGGTCCATGAGGAGATGACAGAGGGAGGGTTCAGAGTGCCTTTAGCCCAGAACTGTGACAGCCCTTCTGCACTTGTTTCTGAGTGGGCATCCAGCCCAAAGCATGGACTAAAACCGGCAGAGCAAGGCCCTTGGGTAATGCCAGATTATGTACGGGAACAAAGAGAAATCGTTTCAGCTCATCGGCTGTGGAAAAAAGGCTGATGCAACACAGGGTCAGGCATCTGTTTGCTTAAAGTAAATAAAAGCACAAGGAGAATTAATTCTGCTCTTTCATCCCTCTTCAGTACCATTGGATATTCTCCACCCCCTAACGCGTGAGCCATGTCGAGCTTTTAGGCTTTGTTTTCAGTGCAACAGCAGTGAACACATTTCATTTTTCTTTCTTCTGTTTGCAATATGCTTCTGGGATTTGGAATGGAGGATTTCGAAGTCACACGCTGCACATGGCAGCAGCGTCTGTGCTGATTATCCAAGCAATTTTCATGAAATCTTCATGTCGACTTTCAGTGGTTTTGAAGATTATGGGTTTTTAACTAATGCATTGCACAAAGTGCAGGGAAGATGGACCAGGCTTCCCTGTAATCTGTGAGTAATCGGAAGCGACTCATTGACATCTGTCTCTTAGTCGGTCTTGCTTTCTGATTATTGAAGGGAAATTGGAACCTGCCCAGCCCAACTCAGCAAAGCCACCGAGAGACACTGTTAGAATTGTCAGTAATGTGCACTTCTCGGTTGGATACTGTGCCTTATAGCTGTGTGTGTCACTTGTCTGTGAGTGAGAGAGTGCAAGGAGGGGAAGAGCAGAAAGGAAACCTGCATAGCATGAGGATTATGCTAGTCTCATTTCAATACATGCAGTGTCCGCCAATGCTCTTCCAGGACTTGCAGGTGATCATCTGGTGGTCCGAGGGTCCCTCTGCTTATTCTTAAGCTTGGGAGGATTTGCTTTTTAGCAGTAACTCCTGGTAAACATCCGTTTCTGCTGGCACATTGCAATTGAGGAAAAATGACAGCAACAAGTAACAGTCACTGTGCTTGCAGGGCTCAGCAGTCACCAGCCCTGCGGCTGTTCAGGGAAACCTCAGCAGCCCTGCTGCCACACGAGAGTAGGTCCATAGCTGCAGAGTAACACGGGGATCCCTGCACTGCCTCAGGGTGCATGACACCTGATCCCTGCCATACAAGGTGTGGGGCGGGGGAGGCTGTGTTCTGGTGGAGCAATCTTAAAAATAAGAAGGGATCAAAACTTGGATCCCACTCACCGCGGCATTACTATCGATCCTTCCGCTCACCTTTGTGCTATACAGTGCAATCAAGGTTACCCAGGACTCCAACTCCTCCATGGTACTCTCGTCACTATAGGAGTGCAATTACCTATTCCCCAAGGCACTCCCCTCACACACCTCACAGTCACAGCCGCCATTACACCTACTACCGGCGTGAATGTCCACGCTCGCATAGCACAGTTTACTCCACCTCCAGATCGCCGAGGCGCAGGCAATCACAGTCTCCGTAGTGCCTGGCCAGGACATCCTGCCTCTTCGGCAAGCTCCTCCAATGCCCACGGGTGATGATGTGCCCTCAACCTCTAGTCAGCAGGAGAGGGATGATAATCTGCCCTCTGACCGGGAGCAGCAGCACACGGACTCCCCCACGTATCAGTCGTCCTCTTCACCAGATGATGTGGTATTTCAGGATGATTCTTCCCCTACAGATGACTACAAGCAGTTCCAGGAACTCTTTAAGAGAGTAGCCCAGTCCCAGGAATTGCAGACGATGGATATGCTGCAGAAACAACACTGCCTGCTAAAAAATCTTCAGCCGTCCCAAAGATCCAAGCTGGCGCTCCCTTTTGACGAGGCCATCCTGGAGATTGCCAAGGACATCTGGCAAACTCCAGCCTCTACGCTGCCCGCGAACAAGTGGGCTGATAAGAAATATTTTGTGTCGTCTTAAGGGTACGGAGTTCCTATTTACACACCCTCAGCCCAATTCCATTGTCATGGATGCCGCACAACAGAGAACAAAGACGGCACAGGGTAGAAACACGACCACTGATAAGGACGTGAAACGTTTGGATGTATTGGGCAGAAAAAATTATTCCTCTGTCACAGCAACCCTCAGGATGACTAATTACGTGGCTCTCCTCGCTAATCATGATTTTTGACAATTATACCAACCTGGTTGCTCTCCTGGAATACTTACCTGAGACTGAGGCAAATCTTGAAGGCTGTAGTGAAGGAAGGCTACACAGCAGCCCACACAACACTACAAATTGCCCTCGATATTGATGACACGGCTGCTAGGACCACAGCGACATCAGTGGTCATGTGCCGTGCCTCCTGGCTCCACCTGGCATCTGTCCCAAAGGACTTTCAATCAAAAGTGGAGGACTTACTTTTTGATCATTGGCTGCTTTTCGCCCAGAATACTGATCAAGTCTTCCACTCCGGCAAAGACACTTGCACCACACTGAGGATGCTCAGTATGTACACTCCACCGTACAGACAAAAGAGATTTGGGTCCTACAACAAACAAACAGACCATTCTCTTATGCCGCGCTCTGCTTCAGGCCTTACAGATCAGTCTCAGACAGAGACAACTATCACAGAAACGACGCCCACAGCCCAGCAAAGCGTCCAACCAGCAGGTTTGACATGTCGATCGAGGGACTGCATGCCATCCCCCTTACAGAGGCACCACACATCATGGCCAGTTTGTTCCATCACCGGTTGAGACCATACCACCTGCGCTGGTTCTCTATAACCACAGACTATTGGATCTGAGAGATCCTCAAGTCAGGCTTCACCATCCCTTTCTCTACTCGGTCCCCTCCCACCCTCCTTTCCTGTCCCTCTTCAGGGACCCCTCTCACGAACCACTTCTGCACCAAGAGGTCTTGTGCCTACTTACCATCGGGGCAGTGGAGAGGGCACCGAATCAATTCAGAGGAAAAGGCTTTTCCTCTGAATCAATTCAGAGGAAAAGGTATTTCCTCACCCAAAAGAAGTCTGGAGGATGGAGGCCTATCCTGGACTTGCGCAGAATCAACCGCCACCTTTGAAAACACAAATTCAAAATGGTCATGTTAGCCTCTAACATTCCAGCTCTCAACAAAGGGGATTGGTTCACGTCCCTCGATTTGCAGGACGCGTACTTTCATGTAACGGTACACCCTGCCCACCGGAGGTTCCTCCGTTTCACGCTGGGCGTGGAGCACTATCAGTACAGGGTGTTACCCTTCGGTCTCTCGGCAGCACCAAGAGTATTTTCCAAAACCCTAGCAGTTATTGCTGCCCACCTCCGGCGTCTCAGCATCACGATCTTCCCCTATTTGGACAACTGTCTGTTAAAGGCCCCTAACTTAGACAAAGCTATGGTGGCGGTCGACACAATGAGGGCAACATTCGAAGCCCTAGGGCTCATTATCAATCTGTCAAAATCTTCCCTAATGCTTTCCCAATCCCTCGAGTTCATCAGGGCAAGGCTAGGCTCGATAACCGCGACAGCATACTTACCCGTGGACAGGTTTCACACCATCCAAGACCTGGTGAACACCTTACTCGTCGCCCCCAAAACCTCCATACTTACCTGCCTGAAGTTGCTGGGACAGATGGCGGCTACCACTTACGTTGTGCCTCACGCGAGACTCCACTTGAGGTTCCTTCAGCATCAGATACTCACCATTTATACACCAGGAGCCGACAGCACGCATAAGTCCGTCGTCCTCAAACACATCAGAGACTCGTTACTGTGGTGGAACAGCCCAAAGAATATCCTATCAGGCGTCCTCTTTCACGGCCTGAAACCAGCTGCACAAATCACCACAGATGCATCCTTGATCGATTGGGAAGCCCATATACAACAGTACCGTGCTCAGGGACTATGGACACATCAAGAATCCCTGCTACACATAAACTTGCTAGAATTGTGGGTGGTGTTCAACGCCTGCAAGCATTTTCTGCACCTGATACGAGGTATCGCAGTACAGATCCTCACCGACAACATTTGCACCATCTATTACATCAATCGCCAGGGGAGCGCTCGATCCCGATCTCTCTGCGCCGAGTCTATCCGTTTATGGAATTGGGCTATCCAGCATGGGATCACCCTCACTGCTGCGTACCTTCCTGGCAGGAACAATGCTATCGCCGATGCCCTCAGCAGGACTTTTCCCCTGCAACACGAGTGGGAGCTGCTCAACGATGTAGCCCGCAACCTCTTCGAACACTGGGGATATCCCACCATAGTCCTTTTTGCGACTCAATGCAACAAAGTGCTGCTGCTATTGCTCGAGAGCAGGCATCGGCTCAGCTTCGCTGGGCTATGCCTTTATTGTTGACTGGGGACAGCATCGCTTACTGTACGCTTCCTCCCCTCCCCCCCCCCACCACTCATTCCATGAATACTAGAGAAAATAGCTTGGGATGGGGCGATAGTGATATTAATAGCACCTTTTTGGCCCCGACAAACGTGGCTGCTCCAGTTAGCCCGGATGTCTGTGTTGCAACCGCGATGACTCCTGCAACTACACAACTTACTGTCACAGCAACACGGATCAGTCCTTCATCCTCACATTGACGGCATACACCTCACCACATGGTTCTTAGCTGGCTCCAAGGTCCAGAAATGACTTGTTCTCAGGCATTAAAAGATATCCTTATACATAGCAGGCGCCAGTCTACTCAAAAGACCTACCTTCATAAATGGCATCAATTTCAATCGTGATGTGAGTCAAGAGATGTCGACCCTCTGTCTTTACCCATCCAACAAATACTTGACTATATTTTATACCTGAATCATAGAATCATAGAATACTAGGACTGGAAGGGACCTCGAGAGGTCATCGAGTCCAGTCCCCTGCACTCATGGCAGGACCAAATACTGTCTAGACCATCCCTGTTAGACATTTATCTAACCTAATCTTAAATATCTCCAGAGATGGAGATTCCACAACCTCCCTGGGCAATTTATTCCAGTGTCTGACCACCCTGACGGTTAGGAACTTTTTCCTAATGTCCAACCTAAACCTCCCTTGCTGCAGTTTAAGCCCATTGCTGCTTGTTCTATCCTCAGAGGCCAAGATGAACAAGTTCTCTCCCTCTTCCTTATGACATCCTTTTAGATATCTAAAAACTGCTATCACGCCCCCCCCTCAATCTTCTCTTTTCTAAACTAAACAAACCCAATTCCTTCAGTCT
>JANRFK010005987.1:24962945-24974871 GCA_030068395.1 Apalone spinifera | reverse complement strand
ATTCAGTTTTCTCCAAATTTCTGTTGTGTTGATGTACCCCCCCAGACTTCTCTCGAGTACCCCTGAGGGTACTCGTACCACTAGTTGAGAAACACTACTGCAGGCTGGGATGGCTGTGGTACAAACTTCTTCCTTTCCAGTCCCAGGAGATACAACCCCAAAGTGTTCAGGGTCGTACGGGAGTCCTTGAAACTTACTGTTTGTATGTTGTGCAAATCGAGATGCCTCATCAAATGGGAGGTCCTGAATGGAGAGCTGGGCCTGCAGTGACAAGCCTAAAAGGAGAAGTCATGCTGTCTGGGCACCATTGAGTGAGCTGCAGAGTTCGTCACATCCGAGGCCGCCTGCAATGCTGCCTTGGTCGTGGATGCCCCTTCATCGGCCGGGACCTTAAATTCATTTCTGGAGGACTCTGATAGCGACGACTTGAACTTGATTCCCACAAGTTCAAGGCATAGCGGGTGACAAGGGCCTCATAATTCACAACCCATAGTTGAAAACTTGCTGAAGAATACGCTTTTTAACTGAACAACTCCAGTCTCCTTATTCCTCAGGGTTGGGGCAGGCTCTCCTGGCTTCTCTCCGTGGTTTACTGTCTCTACCATGAGAGAGTTGGTTGCTGGGTGCACGTACAAGTACTTGTGCCCCTTAGCAGGGACAAAGTACTTTCACTCAACCTTTTTTGAAATCAGAGGGAGGGAAGAAGGCATCTGCCGAAGGGCCTTAGCTATCTTGGCTACTCCCTCATGCAGGCAATGCCACCATAGCTGGGACAACCTGACCCAACACTCCAAACAAGGTGTCTATGGCCTCCCTCCACCTAGAGGTCTAAATTTGCTGCCACTCTCTTTTAAAAACACTGGAGGGTGTGCTATAATGACTTCATCCGGTGACAAGGACGAAAAGGCTTGGCCCGACTGTCTCTGGGGGTAAGTGCTCAGTCTCGTTGAAGTAATTGGTCTGACCCACTCTGGTGCCCAAGTCTGACTCTGAGAGGGAGAAGAGGGCACCTCCGAAGCCCCTGCCACCAAAAGAATGACCTGGGATTCAACTGGGAAACTCCATGAGGTCCACACGCCCCACTGCACTGTAGAGCGAGAATGTGGTTTTGACGGAGCACTAAGCAACCTCACGTTGGCTGATGCCAGGAAGATGAATGGGTACTGCTCTGTCCGGTACCGGGAGCTCCCTGCTGAAGGTAGTCTCTGAGACCTCAGGGAGCAGGTACAACAGCAAGCGGGGGACTAATCCTGGTCTCTACATGCCCACTGGGGAGATGGGGATTGACGCTGGGAGGACAATGCTCCGTGCCATGACGATGAGTAGGACCTGGAGACTTTGCACTCGCATCCCAAGTAGCATGGTGCCTGTAAGTACCGTCAGTACAGTGAGCGGTACGATGCCTCCAAGGACCTGTCCCATATGCAATGAGTGGCTGTCTCTCACATCCCAGCAGCTTGGGGCATGGGCCTCCAACAGTCTCTGGCCCTCCAGCAACACTTCGGTGAAAGCATCCAACACCGACTTTTCCTGTGCTGAGCGTGGCCAGCCTGGAGGTGTTCTCTCCTCCAACCTTGCAGGAGAGCAAGAGTGTCAGTCACTAAGCGATCAAGGAGCCAACGGAGGCTTCCCCCTGTGGCAGGGAGTGGTCACTGCTGGCATAGGTGGCACCCGCATGGAGACACTGTCCTGGGCCACCCGGAATGCCTCCAGCATGGATGGCACCTGAATGTCAATGGAAGGTGGTGGGGAGCGAGGAGGGCTAACTCGCTCTGCTTGCACCGGTGCCTTATCCTGTCCACAGTCTCCAATTTAGCAAACTCCTGAACACTCTCCCACCCCCAGTCAACAAAAGAGTTACAGTTCTGACAGCATTGATCCTGCAATGTTCTAAAACTTTGTGTCTTTGTTTTCAGACCTGCCATCTATCTTTATTAAGCAATGGAACAGTGTTGCCATGAAAACCATCTTCTCGACTGTGATCTTTACCTTGCATACACAATACGTTTTTGCAGCCTGGCTCTCTCTAACAATGATGATAAAACTAAGCTCTCCATTTCAGTAAGAAATTATTCATTGCCAAACAAAAACCTTCTGGATCATCATTCTTAAAGACAATCTTGAAGTCTCCCCACCCCCACCAACTCAAATACTAATGAGCCACGTTTGTCAGCGAAGTGTGATGACAAATTGTCACTTTGGTTGCCAACATAACATTGGCAAAATATATTTCAAGCCAAATCTGGGGTCTTCCATTACACTGCCTACACGGAGCTTCGGGGCTGTGAACTGCCCAGCTTTGGTCCGCAGTTTGCAGTCTTCAAAAGCGAACTAAGAATTCTATTTTCTCCCAGGTCAATTCTATTTTCCCACTCTCTCTCTCACTCCCTTTCCTACCCATCTTAGACTGTTTTTATTTTGTGTGTTCATGGCTATTTTAGATTGCAAAATGTTTGGGGCAAGGATCTCATTGGCTTAAGACCAAGCCATTAATAATATCTTTTTCCCATACACTGAGATATACACATTCCTGGCTACTCCCATGCTGGGGGCAAAAAACAAAACAATTCTTGCACTGTTTCTTTGACTGGCATCAACAGAATATTTGGGGCTAGATGGCAAAGTCATGCTGCACATACTATTTAAAAGAATCGTGTTTAGTACGGCTTGGCTTACAGCAAAGATTTTGTTGATTTAAAAATGGATGAAGCCAGTGCCACTCTTATAAAAACATGGACAAGTCATGACCCTCCTAACAGGTTCAGCTGGAATGAAGAAAGAATGTCAATGCTAATGTCTACTGGGCCAAGTTAGCAACTGGCGGATGGCGCTTGCTTTAAACAGATGAGCAAGAGCTTGCTGGACATGCTGTTCCTTAAGAAAGGAAGTGATAAAAGCAATTATCTTTGACTCAGAAGTAATGAAAGGGAGCGGAGATCAGAGCTTCGTGCAGTGAGAGGAACAGTTTGATTCTGACAACTGTAAAAGGCCCTTCGTGGAATTCTAACGGGAAGTGCGAGTCACATAAAGCCTTCTTCTCCCTTGCTGACATGCGGCTGATGCACACAGGTAGCCAAGGAGGCATGCAGCAGCTGCCAGGGGAAATGAGTTTACGCAAAAATCAAAAGCTGTTAAAGGGAAAGACGATCACATTCTGAATGCCAAAGTACACGATCAGTTGCAAACACTATCATCGGAAATGCGCCAAACGTTTCCAACTGAGCTTGTTACAGTTCCAGGACAGCTACCAAAATGCCAAGCAGAAAAGGTGCCTCCATTCCCTTCTCCTACCAGATTTCTTGCTGTTTAACCTCTGCTGAATTTTTCCTAATGAAAGTGAAGGGAAGGGCTGAGAGGCTATTCTAAGAGTGTTTTTGTCTTAAGCAGAGTGTTTGAATCTCATGCTGATGGATCCTGCACTACACCTGCTGTTGCATAGATCATCCCCTCCCACATCTGCCACTGCCATCTCAGTCCAGTCCTGGCTCTCTTCAGTAGATACTGCTCATCTGAACAATTGCAATATTGGTCTGAGATGTTTAAAAATTACTAAGTGTCCTTGACCTGCTCATAATTTGAACGGGAGTCTCCCGAGATGAACAACTGAATTCCTAATGCTAACTAATCACATTACTTTGCCTCTCTTCAAACTGACTGTTCTAAAGGCAACTTGGACTAATTAAAATTCTCCAGGCATTTCTTATTTGTTATGTTACAGCGTGATTTCCACATTTTCCGCAATTACTCACATTCTTTCTATTGTGCAGTCTCTTGGGGTTTTGTTTTTCCCACTTCATCTCCAAATTAGTTCCTTGTGAATCATTACTCATCTTATCAGTGACTGACAGACACTAACGAATTACTGATTTCCAGCCTGTGACACTCCATAATAGTTATAATGGAAACAAAGGTAATTTTAGTACCAAACTTGTTATTTCTAGTAATTTTTGGAAAGTGAATTTTGTGCTATTGAAAGATGTTTGATTGAAAGAGATAGCGACCGGAGAGCTGTGTTCTCCAAACAGCTAAAGAACAGGCAGCAGCAAGGAAAGTTACACTGCTCCTGCCCATGTGACTCAACCCTGATCTGCAGGGACGACATCCACACCAGTTCTTCACTACAGGGAAGATCGATGCTATCATGATCGAACTTCCGTAGTTTGATTTACTGAGTCTAGTAAAGACCCACTAAATCAAACTCAGAGGGCATCCCCATCGGCACCGGTATTCCTGCTCCTCCTGAAGAGTAAGGGAAACTGCCAGAGTGTTTGCTCCCATCGATCTGCCGCTGTGGAGACCGCACAGAAACTCAAACTAAGGCATGTCGATTCCACGTACGTACTTAAGTATAGACAAGGCCCTAGGCTTTAGAAGACTGTTCCATAGATAACAGTATCTTTGCTAAGACATTAGTGGCAAGAAAATATGATTGATGTCAACTGTGATTTTTTTTTTTTTAACCATGGGTGTTTGGTTATTACAAATTATTGTGACCACTAACTGATTTCAGACAAAAAAACTGAACAGCTGTCAAATGAGAGAGACTTTTGCTTACTAATTACCTTTTCAAGACACCAACAAATGGCCCATCTGGAAAAAAGCACTCGAGTAATTCTCAATCCCATGAGCTTCCCAAACTTCCTAATATTTTGTATGTTTCTTTAAAAAATTATATTATTTAGCTCCAGCATTAGTTCCAAAATACAGATTATTTTGGCTCCCTCTCAAATGACTGATAATATAAACACACAGTAGAAGCAGCAACATGCTTATTCATCAGGCTACTGGGTTAGCCAAGATAATTAGAAATCTGGGCTCTTCAAAGAAGGTACAGAGTAATTTACTCCCAAACTCATCAGCTTAATTAGAAAACAAACTTGTTTCCCTAATTTAAAGACAGTTAAATTATAAATTACAATAAACACTACTGTCTAGCTAGACTTGTCCTGAGACTAATAAAAACATGTGTTCTCTATAATTGATATCTTTATCAAATTATGAGGAGACGATTTTAATGTTTGGTATCCTCAGGAACATTCATTCACAACATTTTTCAGGAGGCAACTCTTCTAAAAAGCTATCAAGAAGGAGCAAGCACCCAGAAAAAAAACTCTTGCAACAAGTGCCCCTTATAGCATTGTGACGAATTTGAGTGCAATACAGAGAAAAAACTTGATTCCCGATTTCAGCACCAGCAAAGGAAATCTCTATATATTTTAGAGAGTTTGCACATCTGTCTGTCTGTCCATGAATTCATTTATTCAAGAACGTCTCCTAAATGGTAAGACCGAGGACCACCACATTTGGGATGCAGTTCCTATTATCCTAACTTAAAGCAAAGGTTTGACTGTGCCAAGAAAATGGGATGTGCCCAGATAATTGGATTGGTTTTGATAAGATGGAAAGGGAGGTGTCTGATAGTAGGTGCAGTTATGCTCCACAATGACCACTGAAGGCAGCGAATGCACGGGGTGGGGAGGATAGCTATACTGCACAGTGACCACAAGGGAGAGGTTACATCAGGAAGAGAGTGGCTAGCTGGGTCTAGGGCTCTCCAAATTGCTGGCCACTGGCTCAGGTAAGTGGCCGCCTAGCCCTTCAACCTCGGCCATTGGCCACAGTGCTGGATGAGGAGGGAGCCCTGCCAGCCGCCATCTCTCCCCAAGCCCTGAGGAGCTATCGGGATGCACATCCCCATCCTCTCACAAGTAGCTGGTGGTGGGTCCGGGCAACCCTCCCCCCCAACGAGCTGAGCTCCTATCCCTGAGCTTTTTTACAGCAACCTTTAGACATGCAATGACTTCCAACTGCAGTTCACCAAACTGTTACCCTCCCCTCATTCAGAGTCCTCCTAAGAACTACTTTAATGAATGTACGAATGGCCAGACTGGATCAGATCAAAGGTCCATCTTGCCCACTGTCCTGTCTTCCGACTGTAGCCAATGCCAGATGCACCCAAGGGAGCGAACAGAAGGTAATCACCACATGATCTCTCTCCTGTCACTCATTTATAGCCACTGACAAATAGAAACTAGAGGCACAACTCCTACCCATCTTTGCTAATAGATATTGATGGACCTATCCCCCATGAATTTATCTTGTTCTTTTTTTGAACCCTGTAAAAGTTCTGGTCTTCACAACATCCTCTGGCAAGGAGTTCCACAGGTTGACTGTGCGCTGCATGACAAAAAACTTCCTTTTGTTTTAAGCCTGCTGCCTATTAATTTCATTTGGTGACCCTTTGTTCCTATGACATAAGAACAAATAAATAACTTTTCCTTATTTACTTTCTCCATACCTGTCATGATTTTATAGACCTCCAACATATGCCCCGCTTAGTCTCCTCTTTTCTAAACTGAAAAGTCCCAGTCTTTTAAATCTCTCTTCAGATGGCAGCCATTCCAAACCCCTCAGCATTTTTGTTGCCCTTTTCTGAATCTTGGAAAAGGGCAACAAAAATGACACCCAGAAGGAATTAATGAATCCAGTATTAAATTAGAAATGGAAAATCCATTAGCTTGCTCCTCTAGGCTCTGCCATTGTGTTCTCTCTGTTAGATGTCAATGCCTCAGGACTTGGACTACCAGTGTGTTTGCTGGGCACGTCTGTCAGTGCTTACTCGCTAGTTGCAGGGAGACTGCAGTGCAACCTTTGGGCTCATTCAACAGCCCTACCATTTGTCAGTGCTGCACTGGCAGTCCTAAAAGGTCTTTGCATGCCAAGATTATGACGACTAGCAACAGGATAGGTGCCAAGCACCTCCTATGCAGTACAGGTGCTGTTGCAAGGCTGCTGCAAGGGCGGAGAGAGTCATTGATGATAACCCCCGAAGAGCTCACTTGGATGGTCTCAGCTGGTCTCCTGCATAACAGCAGCCACAGTACTTCTGTGAATTAACTCCTGTCTGAATGAATACAATATTGTGTCTTCCTTCCAGTCTGAATTAGTCTAGCTCCAGCTATGAGCCACTGGACCTTGTTGGACCCGCTTGCTAGATTAAAGCATTCCGTTTGCAAATTCCTACATGGGGTATGGACATTTGCTAATGGATATAATCACCCTATCATCTTCTTTTTGTTAAGCTAACCAATTGAATGCCTGGAGTCTATCACTATAAGGCATGTTTTCCAATGATTCATCGTTCTCATTTCTCATCTCCCCAATTCATCATCTCTAAACTTTATCAGAAGAAAACATCAGATCATTGCTAAGTTGATAAAAATGTTGCATAGCATAGGGCTAAGAACCAATCCCTTCAGAACCCCTCTAGAAACTTGATTAAAGATGATTTTTGCATTTACTATTACATTTTGAGACCTATCAGCCAGTATTTAATCTATGTAATAAGTGTCATGTTGATTTTGTATCATTCTACTTTCTTCATCAAAATTTCATCACGTTAAATGCCTACAGCAGTATATTACATCAACACAATTCTCTTTATAAAATAAAACTTGTAAGGACATACAAAAACCAGTTAATTTGACAAGATCTATTTTCCATAAGCATATACTGATTGGCATTAATTACCCTCCTTTGATTTTTTTTATTGAGTCCCATTCTCAGCCATTTCAATGTTTAGCCCAGCGTCAAAGCCAGGCTGATATGTCTAGAGAGTCTATCACGTCTTTCTAAATAATGGAACAACATTAGTGTTCTTCCTGTCTATCCTCTGGGACATCCTCAATGGTCCAAGACTTACTGAAAAAACAGCATTAATAGTTCAGACAACTTCTTGGACAGTTGTTTTAAAACTCTTGGATGCAAATTATCCAGACCAGCTGGCATAAAAATCCAACTACTGAACAGCAATGCTTATTAAACACGTCTCTTTTTCTAGGTTATATTATTGACAGTTCCACCATTTCCATTTAGTATCGGACGAATGCCATTGTTAGGACTCCTTTTGTTTCTAATATAGTTAAGAAACAAGCTGTGGTCCTAGGTCCCATGCTAAGCAAAGAGAAAGGTTTGACAGGATTGATCTTGCTAATCTGAGTGTCACTTGACCCAATATTTTAGCATTTGTGACTAAGGAAGTTAGAAGAAGAAAGAAATTACGTTGCTACCTCCATTTTTATTTATTTTTTGCTTCTGTTTTTTGCATAGCTTACTGCAATCCAGAGCATTTACGAATGTGACCATGGACAGCTACCACTTTTATCCAATTTCTGTACAGTTTGCTGAAACAAATTAATTGTTCTAGCTTTAAGTATTTAGGTTTTAGAATTATTATAAATCTAGTAAAATCAGTGGCATATGTTAATTCCCTGCTAATCATAGAATCATAGGGCTGGACGAGACTGCAGGAGGTCATTGAGCCCGGCCCCTAATGTTATGTTTTTATATCATGTGGACTCACAACATTTGTTTGGCCACATCATTTTTATATAATTTTGCTCTAGATAATACAGAAAGATTTTACTAACCAATTATGTCACCAATTTATAGTGCTTTGTTCTTTAGTCTGAACAAAATCCTAAGACAACAAAGTAAACCGCTCTGTTCCCACATTCTGCCTGTTTTTAACAGACGCCGACTTTTCTTATTCCATTGTTTAAAATGCTGTTATTGCTACATCTACAAAAAGGATTCAGGGGGAATCATAAGAGAGAGACAAGAGGCCCAGGTGGTTTTAAATGATGCTGAGAAAGAACAGAGCAGTACTGCAGTCCTGTTTCCCAATGCTGAGTTCCGGGTAAGCTCGACTTTCTCATCAACAGAACTTGGTCTAATAAAAGATTATCTCGCCCACTAGTCGAGATATTCATTTTGTCACTTGGATTTAGAGTTATACAAGGACTCTTAGTCCCATTTGCCTAGAAAAAACAAAAAGATGACCACAGTACGTGTATGTCACCCAGCCAAATTATACAACAAATCCAGAAACCCACCTTGGCAGCCACTTGACAGCTTTGTCAATACTCAGCCATTTAATGATTCAACTCTTTCTCCTGCCCCTTCGTTTCTTATTTTACATCTTGGAGAATATTCCGAACCTGTCCGCACACTGGCTATTTATAAGCAGCATAACACGTAGCTGCCCAGTTATACTGCATCGAGTCCCTGCATTTTCAAGTTGACCTAGTGGCTTCACATACTGTGTTCTCACCTAGCTATGAAAGAGAAGTGATTGTCAAAGAAGACAACTTCTCTCGTTTCCCCTTGAGATACTCACACATTTGCAAAGAATCAACATTCATGGCATATGAAGGAATGCTGGTTACACATGCCAATTGGACGACAGAAGTGACTGACCCTTCTTCACTCAATTGTGGAAGCCTCCAGTGACGGCACTGAAATTGTTCCACTTTTAAAAGTGCCAGTGCAAGATTGAGAGCATCTTGTAGCAATAATCTGGGCTTAAAGGAATTGCACAACTCCAAAGACAAAACACCTAGCTGTTCCTGACTATCTTGTTAGCTCTAGATTTTCTAGGGCTATTAAAAGCCGATCACCGGTATCTTGGATTCCACATACAGGTGTCTCAAAGTTCATAGAATCCTAGCTCTGGAAGAGACCTCAGGAGTCATCGAGTCCAACCCGCTGCTCAAAGCAGGACCAATCCCAACTAAACCATCGCAGCCAGGGATTTGTCAAGCCAGGACTTAAACACCTCTAGGGATGGTTAAAAAGGACCAATCCTGTCTGACTTGGAGAACCCTCGTCCCAAGGCAAAAAATTAGAAGAGGAAAACAGATGAGGACACTAGTGTCCAATTCATCTTAGCAACCTTTCAGGAGGCAGAAACCTAGGGGGGTGATTAGTCTTCTGTATCTCCTCCAGGAAGAGGAGGACGGAGTCTCTCTTGCCGTAAGAAAAAAATGCCACTTCCTGCCCTCTGAGCACATCTAATGCTAGGAAAAGGAGAGTTTCAATTTTGTCCTCTTTAGGTTCTTCACTTCACAGGACCACTGAAACGATATACTCCTCTTTTTAATACACTCACCCCTGTAGCAAGGGACGCAGGTTGGTCTCCTGGCACACACAGGCCTTGCAGTTTATTTTCCTACTTTAACTTATTTAGCCAGTAAGGACGTGATGCATGCCACAGTTAGAGACACAGAGACCCTTCCTCTGGGAATATTCTTAATGATAATTAATTGTTATTTTATATGTCAGTGCCTGATAATGCACGGATGTGGTGCCCCCAGGAGATCTCCCATTGTACTGACAACTCCTTCAGGATTTACAAGGCAGAACTCCTTAGTTTTGCTTTCCACGCAGCTCAAAAATCAAACTGTCCAGGAAAATATCTCTCTGGCCCTTTTAGGGTAAGAAAGAGTTACTCACCCGGTGCAGTAACATCTGTTCTTCGAGATGTGTCCCCCTGTGGGTGCTCCACTGAAGGTGTCGGGCTCGTCCTGGCGCCGCAGCTCAGAAAGTTTTCTCTAGCAGTAGCCCCGCTGGACTGCGCATGTGCAGATGCTGCCTCAGACCGTTCGCGCCCTTTCGCAGAGCGCGGTCCAGCCCCGCCAGTTCCTCCTAGCCGGAATCATCTGAAAGACAAAGATAGCAATTCCGAGGCCGGGAGGCGGGTGGGTCATGGAGCACCCACGGGGGGGACACATCTCAAAGAACAGATGTTACTGCACTGGGTGAGTAACTCTTTCTTCTTTGTTGAGTAGTGTCCATGGGTGCTCCACTGAAGGTGAATACCATAGCAGTGATCCGGTGCTAGCAATGTGCTTCAGAGTTAAGATCTTTGCACTGTGGAAAGGACAGCCTGGGCCACTGCAGAATCAGTTGTCATCAAGTTCGCGAAGGCATAATGCCTAGCAAAAGTCAAGGTAGAGGACCAGGTAGCCACCCGGCATATGTCTCGCAATGGTACACCCCTGAGGAAGGCCGTAGATGTTGCAACTCCTCTAGCGGAATATGCCCTCTGTGGTAATGGTTTATTGCGCAAGGAGTAACATCGAGTGATGCAGGATATGATGAGGGTGGAGATGCGCTGTGCAGAAAGTTGCTGGCCTTTTGAACGCTTTGCTATAGATAACAGAAGACTCTGCGATTTTCGAAAGAGGCGTGTTCTTTCCAGAGAAAAGGCAAGCGCTCTCCTAACGTCCAGTGCATGTAATTGCATCTCCTCCGCGGTGGAGTGTGGTTTCAGGTAAAAGGTAGGTAGGCTTATAGGCTAGTTTATATGGAAAGGCGAGTTAACCTTTGGCAGGAAAGTGGGGCGAATATGAAGAGTTACTCCCTGCTCGGTGAACAACATGTACAGAGGATCAGCAGAGAGTGCTGCCACTTCACTCACACGTCGAGCGGAAGTAACAGCAAGCAGGAATGTCACCTTCATGGTGAGGGTGTGAAGATTGCATGTGGCAAATTACTTGAAAGGGAGACGAGTCAAAGTGTCCAGGACTAGACCTAGGTCCCATGGCTCTGGGGGAGGTTTGAGAGAAAGATATAGATTTGCGATACCCTTCAGAAATCTTTTGGGCAGTGAGTGAGCAAAGATTGAACAGCCATCAATGGGGGGGGAGGGGGTCGAAAGGCGGAGATTGCCGCTAAATGGACTCTGAGCGAGGATATCGCCAGTCCTCCAGCCATCACCTTGGAATGTGGCAAGGTGATAGGGAACAGCCAGAATGGATTTGTAAAGAACAAATCATGTCAAACCAATCTGATAGCTTTCTTTGATAGGATAACGAGTCTTGTGGATAAGGGAGAAGCGGTGGATGTGGTATACCTAGACTTTAGTAAGGCATTTGATACGGTATCGCATGATATTCTTATTAATAAACTAGGTAAATAGAACTTAGATGGGGCTACTATAAGGTGGGTGCATAACTGGCTAGAAAACCGTACTCAGAGAGTACTTACTAATGATTCACAATCCTGCTGGAAAGGTATAACAAGTGGAGTCCCGCAGGGGTCTGTTTTGGGACCGGCTCTCTTCAATATCTTCATCAACAATTTA
>JANRFK010005987.1:24930157-24946205 GCA_030068395.1 Apalone spinifera | reverse complement strand
TCCGTGCCAATCTAGACGCTCTTTTCTGCAAATACTTTTAACGGAAAAACTTTTGCGTTGAAAGCATTTGCGGAAAATCATGCCAATCTAGACGTAGCCTGTGTGTCTGCACCCTGACATTTTATTTTGTAGTTTAAAACCTTCATGATATTGTGCTAGTTAGCTTCCCCAGCTATGTCAGAAGAGTTCAGACCCCTCCTCTCCTCTTTCCTCGAGATGCTGCTCTTCCCACCTCATCTGCATCCTTCTGTGCCCAGCAGTTATGGGCGATTGGCCCACCCCCTCTTCACCATAGACACTGCTTGTGCTGCACTTTGTTTTATCCCCAGCTGCTGGGTAAAGATGGAATCCCTGCCAAACACTGTTTGTGTCCCACTTCCTGGCTGGCTGGAGAAGCACTAGTTTTACCATGTGCTGTCACTGTTTAGAAAGCTTTGTGTTAAAACCTACATTGTTACAGTGCCGCCAGCTGTACTTAGCGCATTATAATTTACCTTGCATTCCAGATGTGAAGAAACATAATGGAACAGCCTCACTGGGGAAGTACGAGAGAGCAATTATATGTAAAACACAGTCAAGTTTTCTTCTGTCTGTTAGTCATGCACAGGGAGACACAGGATACACAAGCAAGCACTGCGAAGGAGTCGGTTTCGGAACTGCATGAGTTATACTTAGTCACAGACACTTTCTCCCCTTTGTCCACACACTCTCCTCTGCTCACGTACTTTTTTAAAGCATTAGGATGTTCTCTGGGGTTGTCTTCCACACTGAGGAGAGAAGTAATTTTAGTGGTTCACAGACTATAGCAAAATACACTGACTGGATTCTGAACTTTGCATATGCTGTTTGCTCCTCCCCGCTTTCTGGGAGACAGTAGGTGACTATAGGAAAGTTGCCCGGCAGCACTCCTGATTTGGCTTCTGGTACCAGAAACATCCTCGCAGTCGGTGTAAAAGTGGAAAGACCGGGAAGCAGCCCCTGCCTCTTGTAATTCCAACAGGTTCTTGGTTTTAACACAAATGGGCTACAAAACCCAGAGTTTGGTGTTCAAGGTTCCCCCTTTTTGTTTCCTTCCAATTAGGACTATGGAGCTGGGGGCAGCTCCTTGTTGCTTCTACTGCACTTACATTATGGATTGAACACCGTAAAGCAGTTGACAAGATGTCCTGACGGTGCACTAATCAATTAGGAGTGTACCCAGGAATCTGCAGATGCTGTAAAATGGTTTTCCACTTGACTTGAACATCACTTGATCTCATGAATAATTATGGCTGTCCCTTTTTAGAAGTTCAATGTAGACCATGTTGCCCTATATTTTTAGCGTCTATGTGCTCCTGTCAGATGGTTTTCTCTAGACCATGCTCACATTTCACATTGTTGGAGGATCCTGAATAGATTAGTCCTTTTCTGAAAATAGTTACATTAGCGGTGTCTACAGATGTGCGTGCATCTCTCTCTCTCTCCTGTCTTAGTCCTCTGAAAGTGACTTCTCTGTGACCAGTTAAATCAGCACTTTTAATTTATTTTGTAGACCTTTGCTTTCTGACTTCTAAATCTTGTCTTCTAGCCAACAGATTGGGCCGTAGGGCAAGCCATGTTTCCTGGGTCCCACGGGTCAGCTCACATTAAGGTGTTGAACTCAATAGGGTGTTGAACTTGTCATCTGATCACGTGACTTCTGCCCCCATCTCTGCCACTGACCATGTGTGGCCATGATTTACCTTCTCTGTGCATCTGTTACCACTCCAAGCCTGTCTCCCTCTTCCCTATTTAGACTGGAAGCTCCTCAGGGCAGGGGCTTTCTCTTACTATGTGTGCATACAGTGGCATGCCCAATGGGACACCGGTCGTGGGGTGTCGTCGCTGGCAGTGTCTCAGTATCGTCTGGTCAGAGTTCTCGGGGTTGTCCTGGTGCGCTCCTGACAGGATCTCTACTCCATCGGTGGTGATAAACTTTTGGCCGGGTGCGTTAATATCCGAGCTCCCTTTATCTAGAGTGTTAGACCCCGTGCACTTGGGTCAACACAGGAGATCTCTGAGAGCCCCCGGAAACAACAGATGCAGGCAAGATTTGAAATCAGTCAAGCAGGTTTATTGTCAGATGCGAAGCTCTAACAGTTGGTAGCAGAAATTCTCAACGCTACACCACTGTGCATTTGGCCCGCGTTGACAATGTACCAACACACAGCAGGCCTATTGCCATATAACAGATATTAACAGAGGTTAGTCAGAGTTAAGCTACTGTGCGTTCTGTAAGTCTAGGCAATGACACCTGCCGTTCAGGCACCTAGTGCGTCCCTCCCCCTTCTCCCCAAAGGTTGGTCCGAGAGTATCCTTTGCTGTGTCCTTTTATAGACCGGTATAAACAACTTACATCACTTCTTTACATACCAAGTTGCCAACCTTTGTTGCCTAGTTCCCACCCTTCACTTTATGGAAGGGGGGCTTACTTACTATCCTTCATCCTGTCAGTTTTGACCCGGTCCTGAACCCAGATTGGTATGTCCATAGCTTCTAGGGAGTCTCTGTACGAGACATTGTTTACTAAGATGTTCTGTGACTCCCCTTTTTGCATACAGTCTGTACCTGGTGCCTCCCTATGTCCTAACTTACTCAATCACACAGTTAGCACTAGGACCTCTTTCTTGGCTGCTGTGTTCTGAACCAAAGTCTTGCTCACTAGATTGCAGGCCTGTTGCTGTTTTCATGTTACAGGCCTCTATTCAGGCTTGCTGACTCCATGTTACTGACCCTCAACTTACTACATGGGGGAGTCCTGTTGACACTACTGTGGTACAAGCAGTAGTAATACTCATTGGGAAACTGTCCGGTTAGGAGAGCAGCTGTGGGGTATGCAGGAAGGAAGAGACCTTTTTGTCTTCTCTGCATGCGGGTCTCCATTGCCATGGATTGTGATTTATACACTGTGATCACCAGCAGCAAGTTCTACTCATGGTAATTAAGTAGACTTACAGACATGTCCTAACGTGTGATGTTGGCCGTGTATTAAAACAAGGAACCTCTGTTACGCTGTGGCAGCGACATGCTTCTCGTGATGATAGAAGTATTGCTCCAGGAACTATACCGAGCATGCAGTCCTAGCTAAAAAGAAACCCCCGAATGTAACATCCCAATACTAGGTGAGGAGGCAGATTCTCAAGTCTTTGGTCATTGTGGGAAGTATTGCAAACAAAGGCGCAAGTCTGCAATTTCCCTCGCTAATGGATTTTAAAAGGTCTCTTCTTTTAGAAACATGGAAGAAATTCATGGCTCAGCAGGAGCAAAATGACCAAAGGATTTACGGGGGCATTTGGCTACTCTGTGTGAGCCTTTTATAGACTCCAGTGGAGTCACATTTCAGTCAGAAATAGGAGGGCTTTGGTCTCCACCTCCTCATTAGAGTCTCTGTCAGACAGGCACCCACCAGATTTGATCAGGAAAGGTCTAGGCCAGGCCTGGACAAAATACGGCCCGAAGGCCAGGTGCCCACTTGCCTCGCCCCAGCTGCACACTGCTCAGAAACATGGCTGCAGGGCAGGTTTTCTTTAAAAACTGTGAGTCTGGAGGGAAGGGGAAAGGCTTTAGGAGCTGTTCTCGCCCCCAGCACAATCCCATTGGCTGGTTTCTGGCCAAACACTGGCCAGTGGGAGCTGCCTGTTTCAATAACAGGCAGCCACCAGAACACATGGCTGCATTCTGTGTGGGGGAGGCAGGGAGGTTGATTCAGAAAGGCGCTGGCTGGCAGAGCCTGCCTCTGGCACCCCAGCCCCTCCATTCTCCAACCCTCTGCCCCCCACTCCTGCCCTCTACTCCATATACCCAAATCCTTTGCCCCTCTCCGGTACTCATATCCCCTCCCAGATCACAGTCCCTACCTGCCCTAGCTCACAACCCAAATCTCTGCACCTCTTCCTGTACCCCAATTCCCTGCCCTAGGTCATAATCCAACCCCCAGCACCCCAGTCCAGTGACCCAGGTCACAACTGCCTCCTTCACCCAAGCTCCTTCCATTATGCCAAGTTCCCTGCTGCACCCAACCTCCATCCCAGACCCCGCACCTCCTCCATTAATATCATGGAAGAGTGCAGCCCTCGACCACTTTCCAAATTCTTGGAGTGGCTCCTCCCATCAAAAATTATTGCCCACCCCTGGTCTAGGCTATTGTAGGATGTGGGTTGAGATGACGATTAAGATCCATTGGCTGGGAAGAGGAAGGTGGCCCATTGCTGCCTCTAACTAGCACCATCAGACCCGCATTTGCATGTTCACCCAAACACTCACCAAAGATTTTATTTGTTCATCTGATGACGCGATTTTTACCAGAAAAGCTGATGCCCAAATCAATCTGTTAGTCTCCAAGGTGCCACAAGACTCCTCGTTTTTTCAAAGATTTTATAGCACTAAATGTTTTCAAAAATACTCAGTCTGAGCTGCTTCCCTCTTGCCTCTGCGGGGCAGGCTCAGTGAGTCTGCAGGGTCACAGAGGAGCCGCTGACTTGAGAGTGGTACTTGAAAAGTCAGTCAAACAGGACAGCTGCAGAAAAACCCAACACCGGAATAACGTGTTCAACATAGTTGGTAGAGACTGAAATGCTTCAGTGTCAGAAATGAACAATTTAATCAAGTGCATTTGTGTGAGTCTCCGGAGCACAGATGGCTGAAACTCAGATGCCTTCTGCAGCTCCCCAGAAAATCATCAGCTCCATCTCCAAAAGGAAGGAGCCCAGTGCTGTTTTTTTCCGGTGGTGGAATGCAGTCTAATACCAGCTGTTTCCACAGAGACAGAACACAAGCACATGAAACATCAGTGCTCCTTTACCAAAATAGAGATGTGAGGAGTAAAAGCATAAGGCAGACTGACTCAGCCCAGAAAATTAAAGTTAAATGTAATAAGTTCTGCTTTCATGATCTGCTAACTACTGCAGTACATGTGAGTGAAGAAATACTGAGGTAGGTCTTTAGCTGTGTTTTATTTATGTTGGTAAAGTATTATTCTAGGCTTCCAACGCTGAACATTTTATCATCTCACATAATAAAATGGTTTTTAAGCAAAGCTAGATGCTCTGTGTTCTTCATTCCCTGCTTAACAGCGCAAACTCTGAGACACCTCAGAAAACTCACACTAAAGGCAGTTGGAAGAGATCAGGATAAATTATTGAAAATTTTATCATATTCCTAGTGTATTGAAATCACCATTAGGTTGAAAAGGGGGAAAATAAATTTCTAAACAAAATTTTAGTTAAACTATCAAGTAAAATACACGAGCCCTTCTCTGAAGTGAGGGGAGAGTAAGTGACAGAATCCAGAGAGTTCTTTCTTCTTCTTGTTGGTTTTTTTTGATGTAGCGTTATGGGAGATCCATGCTGTTTTCCTCCGTTTCGGAAATCCTTCCGAGTAATAGTTTTATTTTGTATTTCCAAAGAGGGTGCCTTGTTGGCTTGATTGATCCCCAAAGCTGGAGGGAACCTGTACAGTTGGATTTCTTTCTTTGTAGGCTTCTTCCCTAGGCATGCTCCACTCACTGCAGGTTGCATAAAAAGAAATGCTCTTTCTTGTGGAGCGTAGTTTCCAGCCGAGTAAACCGAGCCAAATGTCAGACAGGTGAGACTGGAAAATACACGTTTCCCAAATTCACTGGAAAAGGGATATGGCTGAGGTATGTCCTCTGAATATTTGAAGCTGGGGCATCTTTTTCTGCTTCTCTGATTGTAGAAAACAAGCAACTTTAATGACCCCAACTTCTTTAATTAGGTTGCACCTCATCCCATCCCTACTCCCTTTCTTGAATTGTGACTCTGTGCTGAGGAGAAGGGTTGTAGACGCTACACAAGCATACAGATAAACACGGTCCTTGCTCCACTGCGTTTGCTATCTAAGGAACATTTTCACATGTGATTCACTTGGGGTGCACAATACAGGCCCACAAAAACAGTGCCTGGGTTTAGCTACAGCTGAAAATCAGGATCCAAACATTTGAAATGAGCATCTCGGTTTTACTAAAATCTTGCTTGTTTCCATGAGTGAAATGTGGGCGTACACCCCACGCTTACCTTTTTTGCAGCTGAGTGGGCATTAAAATAGGGGACTGTTGTATCCCAAAGGAGCTGAGTCACCTCTTAAATCTAACCAATTATCTCACTGTCTAATGGGTTTGAAAAACGTAACATCCCTTCTTGCTCAGAACCCATCTAGTTCTTATGTTGAACATAACTATAATCTTCATGAGTGCAATCACGAGAGCTAACCCCTAGCAGCAATTACAAAGGCCATCAGGCATTTAATTCTCGCTGGTCTGTTTTAACTTTTGAGTAAATCAGGCAGCTGCCCAACTGCACGGCCTCCATGGTACGTGGTAAAGAGCAGGAGCCTTGCATCTGCTAAGAGGTGCTGTGCCAACTCGCCTCATTCCCAGAAGCAGCAAAGGCAATGGAGGGTGAAACCGTGGAATCTTAAGAATATTTTCAAGTAGAATAAAGCATAGATGTGGCCATGCCTGGCTGTTTTAGGTGACCACGTTAGAGCTATTATAGCAGAACTTCAGGACCGTTGAAAACAAGCATGGCTATTTGGATAGTGAGGAAATGCAATAAAAGGGGGAAAACCTTAATGCTGAGCTCTACTTCAACCCTTTTTGTTCCTAACATAGTGAAAACTAATCGTCAAAAGCACTTTGCAAACAGATGCCTGCGAAGGAAGGAAGGAAAGAAGGAAAAAATTGTTATCCTGGGCTGGCGCTCATGATTCACTTCTAGAAGGGAATGGCCCCCCCCTTCCCTAGCCTCCTGCTGCTCTCCAATTTATTTCCTGTTGGTGTGCTGAGGTGTAAGATGAGTTCAGAGAGTGTATCTACAAATTGCCTGTCTTCCTGGTCCCTCCTGGCAAACTGCAACCTTCATTACATCCTCCCTCTAATGGTCTTTATTTCCCTGGGCATAGATCTGAACTCTCTCTCGTTTCCCCACACACATTTAATCACCCGTGTCTTTTGAGCGTTCTTTTTCTGGATCTCCCCAGTGCCCTTTTAGTGAAGTATATTTTTACCTACACCGTGGGTTCCCTCTCTATACAAAGACACAAGTGAAAAGATGAAAAAATAACTCACTGGTGTCTCTTTGGCAATTGGAAGGCGGTACAGTGCTGGCTTCCGTCTGAGCTGTATTGCTTGTTTGTAAGTTTAGGGAAAGACATTATTCTTGGGAGGGGATGAGGGTTCTGTAAGGAGTTGGATTGAGTATGCCCAAGCAACTCTCTTTAATCTGTAGCTCTCTAGACTGCCAAAGGCAGCTGTATTGAACTTCGATACTGGCCATTTCACTTTTCAGAAGGATGGAATAATATTGGCTGAGATGGCTGTATTGATTTTTAGTGATCTGTTTGTAGAAGACTATGAAGAGATTTGGCTTAGATCTGCTGAAATCTCTTTTCAGATGTAGTTCTTCCTGATAACCAGTTTAAAACTCTCAAGATCTGTGGGGCTGTTCTGGACAAACTTTAGAACAGTGTTAGTGCTCCTTACCTGAAATGATTTGGAAGAGCTCAGTATGTAAGGGCGTGATCTATACTTCACATTCAGCTCAACCTAGCTGTGTTACTCAGGGATCTGAAAGACTTCACGCTAAATCTCTTGTCATACAGGAAACCTGGCTTCATGCTCCCTGAGCACCATAGAGAAGCTGATCTTAAATAAGGCTAGGTTGTTGGATGAATTCTCCTGTTGACCTAGCTCCAGCTGCTTGGATGGGGGGGGGATCATCTACATTGACAGAAAACCCTCTTCTGTCCCTGTAGGAAGCCAGCCTGTACCTTACATCTGGTTCCCTGTAGCACCCATAGTTTAGACATGTGCAGTATAAGGACCTACACAGTATCCTTTATAAGCCTCACATTTCGGTCTGTAGTGCCTCTCCTGCCCTGACCCTTTTCACCCTCGTGGTAAATCATAGTTTACTAGTTCATCTCAAAGGCACTAGGTATGGCGCCTCTTAATCTCTGAGGATACATTTTCACCTCAGTTAAAAAACAAGCTGGCACTGAGTCTCAAAGCCTGGGTCAGCTGGCTCGGGCTCGGACTACAGGGCTAAAAATTGCATTATTGATGTTCGGGCTCAGGCTGAAGTCCAGGATCTGAGACCCAGCCCCTTGTGGGCCAGCTGCATGTCTCGTATTGCAGTGCAGACATACTTGTGGAGTCTCTTCCCTTGAGAGGCCTTCCCAACTCTTTCCAGCCCCTATAGTTAGAAATATTCATGCTTTTGTTGGAGTCAGTGAACCCTTATATATAATAACTAGAAGATTTATCCAGTGTTGCTCGGGTCCTAACTCAAATACATTTTATTTGTCTTCATTTAAATCATTGTTCTGGAGTGGAGCTGAGGATGAGGGGTTTAGGGTGCAGACTGCACCGGGGAGAGAGGACAGCCTCAGCCTTCTCTCTCTGCAGCAGCTTGGGGCCAGGTGAGAAGCACCTCTCCCTGGCCACTGCAGCAGGCAGAAGGGTGCATGTCCCTCAACTGGAGGACAGACACAAAGATAGACACACCAACAGATGAACTCTCTGAACTATGTAGTAGATAGCTGTCACTTTTTCCACTCCTGCTGGCCCAATGGGGTTATAACTGTCCCAGTCCCCATCTCTGGTCCCTTGCTGCCCCCCTGTGGTCATTCTACAGTACACCTGTCCCTTCTACTACACCCCTCCATTTCCATTTTATGAGAAACAATCCAATTCCAGGCACATCCCATTGTCCTGGCAGAACCAAATGCTGATCTTCTTTTAAATTATGATAAGAGGAAGCTGCCTACCAAATTTAGTGGTCCTAGCTCTTACTGTTTAAGAGGAGTTCTTGAACAAATCAACTCACAGATGGACGGACACATAGACAAAGTTTCTAAAATATATAGTAGCTTGCAATAATTGACTTTGCTTCCGTCTCAACCAGGAATAAATATCTCCCTCAGCTGCTCTGTCTCATGATTTTTCCTGGAGACTGGGCATTTATCGAGCATGTGGGACCCATTTATTGTTCATGCCTTGAAGTGGTTTTGATTATCTTCTGATTATCTCTCAATTATATTGGTAGCCTATTGCCAAGTGAAGGTGAGCGCCGGTGGAAGGGATGTCAGAGTTGGGGCAGTTGAAACAAATTACATGGTTTGAATGATTGGAAAAAGGTAGAGTTTTTAAATTCTTTCTTCATCCCAAATGTGTAGATTTTTTTCAAATTGTAAACAGCTGGTGGCTAGGCTAGTAGAATAGACTCTCTGCGTTAGTTGCTCTTCTCGTAGCATCTCTGCTTGGCCGTATGTGGAGATTATTAAGATTTAAGAAGTTATTAGAGCAGGTAACTAAAACCCAGTTTACTCAGTTTATCTTTAGTCCAAGGTTTTCAAATGTTCCTTGACAAAGAAAAAATGCTTTGCCTGCTGATGTTAATACTAGGGCCATGAGCCATGGAGGATCAATTCTCTATTGTGAATAAATTAGTTACTGTATAAGAAACTCTTTGATGGTGGTGCAGCAGTTTAAGTCCCCACTCTGCAATCTAAAAATGTTGGGGTTTAAACGAGTTTTGAAGGGGGTGGGGATTAAGCATGTCAAAAATGTCTCACTCGCCCATTTCAGCAGAGACCAGGGCACTTTAGAGCTTACGTTGCATTAATTTTTTAAAACATTGAACTTAGGTGCTTCAGAAAATGTTTCCCCAGAAGAATAGAAGCCCATAGGACAAAACCATCAAATAAACTGGTGAATGCTCAATAGATATTGCTGTTCTTTATTTGGAATGAAAGAGGAGTCTCTATCTATTTCCTATGGCATTGTGTATGAAATGGAAACTTGATCATCTGTATAATGGAGGGTGTGAGGCAGCATTCGCTACTAGTAAATATTTTCAAATCAGCAGGCACAGGTAATGTGCACCCAAGAGTCTGGAAGAAATTAGTTGAGCATTCTGAGCCAGTTGCTAAAGTTCATTTTAAAGAAATTGGAGAATTGCATGTTTGGTTAAAAATGGGTAAAGGGGGAGATGATGGAAGTAACTGTTAACTGACTAACCTGTTGTTGATCTCAGGTAAAATAATGGAATGATTAGTTTGGAACTGTGTTAACAAAGAATTAATGGCTGAAAAGACAATGCCAGTCAGCATGCTTTCACTGCATGTAGGTCTTGTCAGACAGGCCTGTTAATCTAACAAGATTACAGGTCTGGTTGATAAAGGCAACTGCTATTGACAAAGTATACTTAGATTTCTCCAAGGTATTTGACTGAAGGCTTGTCCACACAGAGACTTAGTGTGTGGCAACCAGGGATGTACATTTACAGTTCACTAGCCTGCCGTGCTCGGAAAGACCCACGGTGCGCTTTGACAAGCTACTGTTTCTGAGCAAACTTTTAGTGCCTGAGCAGCCACACAGTGACTTAGTGTGCTGTAGATTTACACGCTGCAGCCTTGTGCGCTCCTTCTCCACGTGGACAAACCCTTAGTACCACATGACATTTTTATTAAACTTGAATGATGTAGGATTATCAGGGCGCACGTTAGATGGATTAAAAATGCTCTCGCTGCTGGAGCGCCGAGTGCAGTGGTTAATGGGGTGATCTCAGTGAGCTGAGCTGTTTCTGTCAGACTCCCACAGGAGCTGAGGTTTGGTCCAGCGCTACTTTAATATTTTTATCAACAATCTAGACACAGATATAACATCTTTGGTGATAAAGTTTGCAGATGACGCCGATGTGGGTGGCCCACTAAATAACAAGGACAGGTTTATGTGGGTGAACGGAATCATCTTGTTTAATGGTCGCAATCCAACAAAAAAAACCCCACATTTAATATACTTGAACCTCTTTAATTCGCAACCCTGGGAGAGAGGGTTTGCTGGGTTAAAGATTTTGCTGGGTCAGGGAGGGAGGATTGGAGGTAGGGTGCTTACCTGGTGCTCTGCGTCCCCCGCCCTCGGGGAGCAGTGGGGGAAAAGCCTCTGGCAGAGTGCTTCACTGCACCCCCTTTCCCTCAGCTGGGAGGAAAGGGGAACGACAGCCATTCCATGGGTGTGCTCAAATTCGGGACCCCTGGAGTACAGAAGTATAGTGCACAGCCATATGCAAGAAAGTACTTCTGGGAACAAAGAGTGCGAGTTCCTACTTACAGAATGGGAAACCGTCTTGGGCGGCCCTGACTTAGGTCGATAATCACCTCAATGTGAGCTCTCCGTGCAGTTCGGTGGTGAAAAGGGCGAATTCAGTACTCGGATGCATAATCGGGGCTTTCAGATAGAACAATCCAGGCACTGCAAGGTAAGCGTTTGCACTGGGAGGTTCAGGAACTCGATTTATTCAGTTATTGAAAAGAAGGCAAAGAGGTGACTTGATCACTCTCTCGGAAACACGTGAAAAAGACATGGAGCGGGGGTGGGGCTTTTCATGCTTACTGTTCAAGGTGTAACAGGTTCCAGTGGGAGGAAGCTGAAGTTAGACATCTTCAAACTTGAAATAAGATGTAATTTCCTAGCAGAGAGGGTGATAAAGCATTGGAACAGCTTACCAGGGGAGTTGAGCATCTAGACTCTTTCGAAAAAGCAGCTTGCTTTTTTGACAATACTGATCGTCGTCTAGATGCTCTTTTTCGATAGAGGCTTTGTTGACAGTGTCTGCCGACAAAGCCTCTGTTAAAAAAGGCATGCAGTCTAGACGTAGCCTATGACTCCTGAGGTCTCTTCCAGCCCTAGGGTTCTGATTCTGTCATTAAATATCTGGCAGATGTGTCTTGCTGATCTGTCCAGGGTTGAACTTATTGCCTGGGAATTTCCCCCAGGTTAGACTGGTAAAGACTTTAAGAGTTCGCATCTTCCTCTGTGTTGCAGCATGGGGCCTTTCTCTGCTAGGATCCTCTGGGTTTGTCTCAGTCAATTCCTTGCTATTTCAGGTATCTTAGGCCTTGGCCTCTCCTTGTGACAATTTCCTTGTGAACTTCTGGCACACAGCAGTTGGGTTTCTGGAGGACTGAAATGCTTTGGTCTAACTAAAGTAATTGGGATTAATATTGGGTTATTTGAGTGAGCTTGAATGGCTTGTGTGGGACACGCAGGGGGTTGGAGTAGACGATCTTGTGGTCCCTTGTGGCTTTAAACTCTGACTTACCTCTCAGTAAATAGGTAACTTGCTTCATTTCAAGGGCATTAATTTGCCTTCTCTTATGCACCCCCAAAACACTGGTTGCCTTTTGAGCCCTTGCTTGATTATTAGTCATTTTGGGTGGATTTCCAAGTTGTCCCCCCTGTCCCCCCACCCCCATAAAACTGGGCAGCTGAAGAAGAATGAGTCCCAAAGATCTTTCAGCTGTTTTCCCATGTTTTTCCTTGGTTCGCTGTATGCGTATCACCAGCACAAGTGTGTCTGGTGCGTGCACAGCAAATTTCCTTGCGCAGGCAGCCTTGCATAACCCAGATCGGAGTAGGACCAGGCCACCCTTCAGCAGTACATTTTCTGGCAGGATTTCCATGTCTAGAATTCTGACATGAGCGTTGTCATGCCGCTGTCAGCGTATCCGTGAGTTGTGACTCGCCGGGCCTGTCAACGGGAGTGATACCTGATGAAGCATATTGGCATGTCTTACAGATTGGCAGCTAATCTTCGAAAGGATGTACTCGGCACCTCGCAAGTGTGTGCTTGAGGATTATGGGAGATGTTGGAGCTGTATTCTGGTGGTAGATATTAATAAGACAGCAATGAGAATTTGATGATGAGAACATCAAAGCTCACTTGAAAGAGCGGCCGTTACAGCTGAAACGAGAGCACGCACAGGCGCGCTTTCTGGTTAAGTAGCTAGTTAATATCGACATTTCACAACGAGTTTTGTGTCTGCCAAATCATACAAGTGCTAAGAGGCAGTCGTACAGTGTAGCAAGAGGGCAACTTGAAGCCAGGCTCTATTAATGCCGTGGGAGTTCCATGGGGCGGGCTTCCGAATTGTGCTAGAAATGTGCCAACTAACTACAGGTCTCACGGAGCAGAGGGGTGGTGATGAGAGAACTTCCTCCTACCAATTTACAGTCAATCCAGGATTGTTATTTTTTCGGTTTATAAAAATACACCGATTGTGCCATACAAACTCACGGGCAAAATAGAAGAACATCAAAGAAGTCTGCCTGTCTGGAGGGAATGGTGTCTTTATATAACTAGTAGTATGCTTACTGAGCTTGTGTGGTGCATGGTGACTCTGGACCAGGCATGCTGTCACCGCTTTGCATGAGTACAAACTGTCCCCCTGAGAACCCAAGAGCTATTACATATTAACTAAGCCAGTGTGGTGCTTCTATAAGTTGTCCATCCTCTTGCATAATCAGCGGTCTAGACGTCTTCCACCGTTGCATATTCATATCCCAGGATGACCTGTCTCTCACTTGTTTCTCCAGGCAAGCGTGGGACCTTGCAGTTGATATTTGCCTTTCCCAATTACCAACAATCATAGAGGAAGGAACTGCATTCCGGGTGAGTTATCGAGACACAGAAATGTGCTGTGTCCAGTGTAAACCATTAATCAATGTTCCAGTGCCATGAACTCTCCTTTTTCATTGTCTTGAATTCTTGCAGCCAAGGAGCTAGAACTGGGTAGACTTTATATCTCCTAGGAACTCACAAACTACTAATCAACTTACTCAGAGGAGGACTAGAGTCAGTTTAAAATCTTTCAGTAGAGTATAACATTTCTGAATGAGTGAATGTGCTTGAATTCAGACCTTGCTTGTACAAGTATATGCAGTGAAATGTGAACACATACCTTAGAACTCTTTCGAAGTGAAAATTGATAATTAAGTTGAAATTCTTCTGTTCAATGCCAATTTCTTTGTTGTTTTAAAAATTGGTGTAGATTCTAGGGCTGGCCTCTACATTTTGGAAAATTCAGCCAAGTGAGCATTCTCCTAATACAGCACACCCTGTGATTTTATAATTAGAACATTTTTAACAATCATGTACAACATGAACTGCTTATGGAGGTGATTTCAAAGAATGGGCAAAGTCGTGTTTGAAAGTGTGGGGATGGCCTTACCCCAATTTCTTTAAGACAGGAGGTGACTTGGTAAGAGTGATCTTATTAAGGAGATGCATTGCATTTCTCACTGCCCTTTCACTTATCACAAGCAGGGAAGAGCCTGAATTTTTTAACAGTGAATGTGTCCCATAGTCCTTTAGATGGGATGGGTTTCTCTTGATGTTCCACTGATGCCTCCCCAATGGAAACCTGTTAATAATGACTCTTACAGGGCTTAGTAATCTGGTCGGTCATAATGTTCTGATAGATTGGAGGATGTAGTCTATTACAGTCTCCTGAGGAAAGTTAATATGAGCTTTCTAGATGGGATTATTTTAGTTTCTTCCAGGCCTATAAATACAGCCATTTTCAAATCCAAGAACATAAGAGACTCTGACCAAAGGAAAATTCCATCTTTTCCAGCAAACATTTTTGTTTGACCTTAGCCCCAGTTTTCTTTCACATCTGACCTATCTTCTCCAGAAACAGAGGCAGGTGTGTATTGGTAGTTCATGCTGTTTCTTTGACTTTTCCTAAGCACTTGATTTATGAATCCAGGTTCTGAGATTCCCCCTGGTGCTTTGTCTTTTGTCAGTGTCTCTTGACGGTAAGTGTTTCAGAGTGGGATGGTGGCATTCTCCATCCCGTACATAAAAGGTTATCTCCTCAACAGTTTGATTGGACCTGAGAGGGAGCAGGTTGCTGTCAGAAGACCACAGAGACGGTGGGTTAGCTTGCACTGCAGTAAAACTCCCATAACTGGCTCATGAGGCACAGACTTTGGGGCTAAAAATCGTAGTGTAGACATTCAGGCTCACTCCTGGGCTCCGGGACCTTCGCCATTCGTGAGGTCTCAGCCAGGGGTGCCGCTTGAGTCCAAACTGCTACTCTGCAATTTTATAGTCCGAACCCCAAAGCCAGAATCAGTGTGCTCTTGCAGTGCAGACCTGCCCGGAGATTGCTCAAATCGAGACAGTAGGAACAGGCCTGGATGAGAGTTGCAGTGTTGTGGACAGAGATACAAAGCCTTGCTGGCTGGCTCCTGTTTTGCAGGGCTCGGCTCTTACTGCAAGTTTCTGAGAGAGGCAGTAGAGCGATAGCGCAAACTCTGTGTCTCAGTGAGTGTGGTAGGGTCTGACCTGCAGTGCACCCTGATACGTTACAGGGACTGGCTGAGAGCCCAGTGTGGATTTATGGCAGTAAAGTACTGCATTTGCTAGACTCTTTTGGGGAGTGAGCTGGTTCTGCGAGAGTAACTCTGATGACACCATGCAGATTTGTGTGGTTTTAAACTAGCTGTTCCCATGCCAACTACACGGCCATTCATGTTGAAACAGTCAGAACAGAAATCTGCGCCCAGCCTGTTGCAGGTAGTTTGAATTTTTGTACCTCCAGTTCGAATAGATTCTTGAATCTAACCTCACAATCTGCAAAGCACAAAGCCGTAATAGGCTGCTGTAAACGAGCACTAGGCAGCCTAGCACATGACATAAAATTGGTGCCAGCTTTGCAACATAAATTATTTCCTCTAAAACTGTCCATAGAAGGAGTTTTAATGTGCCCTAAGATACGGGTCTTCAGTGGCACTAAGTATCCAGGGGTGAGGGTATAATCTTTTGTTTACAGTTGTCGTTTGGATTTCGGCTTGCCATGCATAAATAGAATAAATCCAGTTTTTACAGTAAAGCCTTTGCATTCCATGTACATTATGAAACTATATATTCCCATTAGGTTTGCTGGCTGCAGTTGTATCCAGCACAAATGCCGTACAAATGCTTTGGCTTGAACTCCCCCGTGAACTCCCTTTTCCTTTCTATACATGTTCTGATTTCGAAAATAGACATAAGTGTAATTGTGCCTATTCTGGCCTGAATTGCCCCATGTTATTGCAGTCCCGTGACACGGCTCCAGTAGGGCAACTAATATGCCCCCTGGGCAGTTGTGCTTTTTCTGAAAGCTGAAAGCTGCCTGCCACTTGGGCTATTGACAGTGCAGAGCGGGCGTGTTTCAGGGTGGGGGA